>CM042333.1:12870102-12965102 GCA_023566125.1 Zingel zingel | reverse complement strand
ATCACCTTAGATACGATTGCTATTTCAGTGTTAACACAAAAAAGAGAGAGGAGGGAGGGAGAGCCTATATGAGGCCGAGGCAATGATACAGAACATTGACCAAAAAAAATGCGTTTGTTGATTTGTTGAGCACCGTTCAATTAAAACGTGACTGGACTAAAACATGACTGATTGTAGTTTCTGTATGTATTACCAAAGCATTATTAGTAATACAGTTAAAATGGGGGGAATGTGAAAAATTGCGTTGCAGGCCGATTTCAGGTGTGCGCCACTAAATCTTCTGCCTGTGCCCCTAAAAGATTTCAGTTAGGGGCTACAGTGTGACTATTAAAAAAAAAAAAAAAAAAAAGTTAGCCTGGAGTCCTGAACAGTACCCACCTGAGAGGAAAACTGGAGTGGGAATTAAATCCCATGTGACAGCGGTGGAGGAGTGAAAACGAACCACATCAGCAGTCTCTAATCTCTCGAACACTAGACGAAAACTGGTTACAACATCAACTGCAAAGGGTAAGAAGGCATCAGCCATGAGTCAGTGGACGGATCGAGGATATTCACATCAAATGGCAGAGACTTTCCTTGGGTTACAATCTTCCCCCAACATATAACCACAACAACTGTGTGTGTATATATATATATATATATATATATAAATATATATATATATATGTGTGTGTGTGTGTGTGTGTGTGTGTGTGTGTGGAGTAGGTGATAGAGCGAGGGAGAAGTGAGAGAGTGACGGCGATTAGTTTTCGAGCGAGTACCGACTCTAGAGTCATATAGTGAGTCTCCCCTGTTCTTTCTGACCACGGTGGAAAATCTGGAGCAGGAAAAGTTAACCCACTCCTTGATTTCATAACGCCATACTTGTCTCTCTCTCGTTGACTGACTCGCTTGTGTTGTTCGTTGTGTGTCCGACTATGCATGCTTCCGAACACCCGCCCAACTCTACCTCTGATTGGCTTAACATTACATTTTACTCAACCTCAGCCAATCGTCAGCATGTATGCGCTTGCGTCGTGCACTGCCCACTAACCAAGGAAGAACAGTAAAAAAAACTTATTTGCCTCTCGACTCAGAGATCTAGTTGGTCTGATGAAAAAAACTGCTTCAAATATAGTAACGCGCCGCATTTTTTGGCAGTAACGGTAACGGCGTTATTAAGATGGGAAGAGTAATCGATTAGACTCGTTACTGAAAAAAAGTAACGCCGTTAGTAACGCCATTATTTATAACGCCATTATTCCCATCACTGGTAATCAGTACCTGCAAATAAGATTTAGCACCTACCCATATTCATCTTCCCTTTGCCAATTCTTCATCCGTTAAGTGGCTGTTCTTCAAAAGGCAAAAAGTCCATAATCGTAATGCATTCTACTTAAGTGTGGTTGGGTGAGTGCATGGGTGGCTATGCGTGAGTGTATGGGTATGCAATGTGCCGGGGGGGGGGGGGGGGTTTCAGGGACGTGAATTTATCAATGATAAACTAGATGTAAGTGTAGGCAAAAGACGCACGCATACAAATACTCACTCACACCCTGTAAAATAAATATATTATGTTGGCAATGATAGCTTTGCTCTTAGCTCGTGGCTTCTGTTTCGGGGCCAAAGACCTGTTATTACTGCGTGGGAGATAACTGGAACGCACACACACAAATGCACAGGGTGAGGAATGTTGTAATAGAATGATTGGAGATGTCAGGGTCTAAAGAAATGTGAATAGAAGAGACCTCAAGATTCAGGCATGGCCGATACAATACACTTGATTGAACTCTCCACAGTACACAAAAATGTGCATTTATTATGTTCTAAAATAAGCACTGTAATGTCTACTTGCAAACCCATATCAGAGGGTGCATGTCAATAGATTGTGAGCAGTGAAATCGTAGTGACTTTTTATCAATTTACTATTACATTAAACAGACACCAGCAAATTTGAACATCTGACGGACTGGAATCAGGGACGAACAACATTCTAGCGCTACGCACAATCATTCCCCATGCCGCAGCTCCAATCTGCCATCCAGGTTTACTTACCATTTAGGTCTTAAATTACTGTCAATTCTATCACGTTATCGTCTCCCTTTCTGAGCATGACGTCAGGAGGGCTTTCGAGTGCGTGACCACCAAGAAAGCAGCAGGACCTGACAGTATCAGTGGGTAGCTCCTAACCTCATCAGCTTCTATCCTCAAGTCACTGGAATCCTAAATGAGGACACTGCCTAAGACCGACCCCCCTTACCCTCACCCTCCATCAAACAAATATTTATTATTATTACTGTTTTAAAAATGTTTGACTGTTAGAAGCTTAACAAGAAAGTAAGCTTATGAGCATGCAATCATGGTGTGCATGTGTGCAGAGTCTATGCAAAAGCAAAACGTGGTGAATCAACTTAAGTGTTGTCATGATGAGTTTGTAGCGAAGTAGGCCCATCCAAGCAACCCACTAATGGTGGCTGATCTATTCCATTCGCCAATGTAGATTTTTACTCGCATTTGGCAAGTGCTAATTTTCAGACCTGGTTCCAGACAAGTCAGTTGACTCAGAAATAAGCATCAGAATTCTCCACATTCTGCAAGGCACAGTAGATAAACTAGGAAGTGCTTTAATTATGTCAAGACGTAATAGTTCGTAGGCAACAGTTTCCCCGAGTCTCAGTAACTTTCTTTCATTTCAGTGCAATAAAATCAGGTAAGCCTTCGTTGGGCCCATTGTGGATATCATTAAGCAGCTGTTAGGGTGCTGAATGCTGTCTACACTCACCAAACGGCAGATTTCTTCCACCACACAGGTTTTCATAGAACCCCCAAGATTAGCCCGCTCACCAAGAGAAAAACCAACCATCTACATAGGCGACTATAACTGCCTTATACAGGGTAAGTAGCAGAGGTGTTTCCTCTTATACAAACAGCTGTTTCTCACATGCACACACACCAACCTGCTCTTGTGGACTCAAAATGATCAGTGAGGGTTTACTGTTGGCACACAGGTGCTTTTTTACGATACACTGCCTCCCATAGATGGTTTGCCTTATGTTAACATGACGTCATATGTTCAGTCCCTGGACATAAGGACTTTTTAACTGAGTAAAGACAACATGTATGTTGAGGTAAGGAATATAATACAGAACAGTAGAAATATGAAGTTTTTTTTAAACAGCAGCTTTGCACAAAGCTTTGTAATGCTGATTTAATTAGTAATGCTTTCCTTGAATAACTTCACAGAAGTCTCTGCGATGCCTTTTGAATTAGTAATGTGCTCTCCCTATGAGATGTTATGCGTAGTCAATTAAAGCAATTTCTCTTTGGTTCCAGTGGTGTTTTGGTTGTCTCTGTGCTTTCCCTGTTTTGTTGTTTGCTACTGTGTCTTTCTTCCCATCCTCCTTCCATGCCTGCAGTCATTTTGGCGAGGCCTCTTCAGCTTCACATTAGAGGTGTTGGAATTTATCAAATAATCGATGCATCGGGATGCGGACAAGGACGATGTTGCATCGATGCAGTGGCCGACCATAATCGATAATTTTCCGGCCGCGGCATAAACATTCAAAAGAAAAATAACATTCTCATTAGCCTAACCCGTTTCTCACACACACACACACACACACACACACACACACACACACACACACACACACACACACACACACACACACACACACACACACACACACACACACACACAGACAGACAGACAGACACACAAACAAACAAACACAGACACACGCAAAACGGCTGAGCGGAGACACAGGAGAGTGGAGAGAATCGCAAATCGAGAAGAGGAAAGAAAGTTGGAGCTAACAGACTAGCTAAAGTTGGAGCTAACGGACTAGCTAAAGTTGGAGCTAACGGACTAGCTAAAGTTGGAGCTAACGGACCAGCTAAAGTTGGAGCTAACGGACCAGCTAAAGTTGGAGCTAACGGACTAGCTAAAGTTGGAGCTAACAGACTAGCTAAAGTTGGAGCTAACGGACCAGCTAAAGTTGGAGCTAACGGACTAGCTAAAGTTGGAGCGGAGAGTTGCGGATTCGGAGGACGCTGATTTTGGACAGGAGAGGACGACAGCGTGTTTCCCTGCTGAAGAGGACTTTGCCGTAGCTGGTGACTGGTTTTCGTGTTTGAGCTGTGTTACTTTGACTAACAGCTAACTGTAAGTTGGATTTCTGTGTGTTTGCTTCACTGAAGATAACGTCCTGGGATCCGTTTCAGGAAGGAGGTTTAACAAACTCTGAGTCTAACCCTGAACTCTGAGTTGATTTACCATGAGATGGGAAACTCTGAGTTTTCGGTTCCAGAACAGCTGATTTAAGTTGGTTCAATCAACTCAAAGTAGGTTGACTCAGAGTTAAGCACGTGCACCACCACAAGAAAAAGGCAGCATGAATGGAGCCACGATACTACGATTCACCATGTTAACAACCACAAAAAAACTGGTCGGCGGAAATACTCATGCACGCAAGAATGGACCAACAGATCCAGTTGCTCTGGACGGAGACCAGTGAAGGCCCTAAGAAGCAGTTTTCCGGTGAGCGCTGAGCGTTACTGCGCAGCCTCCAACTGAGAGAGACGACGTAAATGTGACGTGAGCAACCTGTCTGAAAGTTGTAAGTCTTCTGGTAGCTGTGCCAAGAGAAATCTCAATCATTCCCAATCTTGCAGAGACAGAGAGCGTAGGTATATGTAAGGAGATAATATGGACACGTGCTAATTATTGCTAACTAAAATGCTAGGTAACATTAGTAATTAAACTTAAACAGCTAATGTAAGTCGAAACTGCCTGCGAGCTTCTCCTGTACTATACGGAAATTCCTCTACTATGCAACAGTAAGTCCTGTGGTTATGACACAATCATTAGCCTATTTTTACAAAAACGTCGTGCTACGGAGCCATAACGCGAGGTAATGGAGCCTTTTATACATTGTCGTGTTTCTTTAGAAATAAACAATGGACAAATAGTCTTTAAACGCTTCAGATGGAAAGTTATTCGCTGTCAAAGTGACGTCAAAATGAATGGCAGTCAATGGAATGCTAACGTCGGGTGATCGCTTTGTAGCATCAAAATGGCGCCATAGGAGATTTAAACTTAAACAGCTAATGTAAGTCCAGAGATTTTCCTGTACTGTACGGTAATTCCTCTACTATGCGACAGTAAGTCGCGTGGTTATGACACAATCGTTAGCCTATTTTTACAAAAACGTCTGCTACGGAGCCATAACGTGAGGTACAACGTAATGGAGCATTTTATACATTGTTGTGTTTCTTTAGAAATAAACAATGGACAAATCGAGTCTTTAAACACTTCAGATGTAAAGTTATTCGCTGTCAAAGTGACGTCAAAATGAATGCTAACGTTGTGTGATCGCTTTGTAGCATCAAAATGGCGCCATGGGAGATTCGCGGTCCGAGGGGAAGCTTGAACATGTATTTTGTTAAAAAAAAGCACTACAGCGGCTGCTGTAGAAGAGAGAGAATTGGTGTGGGAGAACATTGCTGCTCGAGTCAATGCCTAAGCATTGACAGTGTATTAATTTCATATTTAATCACAGGTAACCTATAATATTACTGGTGAAAACTGGAATGGTATTACACCTATAATTTAATTTAGGTGCAATCCTTCGGGCGAAAAAGTAAGATACTAATCCCATTCTGAGCCTGCAGCACCATGATTATTAACAGAAATATAATTTATAATCATTTAATTCTTTTTAATGTCTCTCACTGGTTTGTGTCCAAGAAACACTACAAAAACATTTTAAAAAAAAAAACGTTTCAGAGCGAGCACACTCTTCTGACGGCTCTGCATACAGTGGCTTTACTAATATGATCCGCATCACCAACGTTGCAAAGAAAATCTAATCTGACACAAGGAATCTGCTGGTAAAAGCACGTCCACGATGATGGATGTTAGCGATATGAGGACGGATAAGTTATATATATACACACATCTGATTGACTGAAGAAAATACCTCTGTTATGTGGAAATGAAAGTACATCAGGTCGGGACTCAAAACCCGGAGTTCCCCACATCTCAGGGTTAACAAACTCAGAGTTTTTACTAAACCTGCTTTCTGAAAATGACCCCTGCACGTCCACACGAGCTACCATCAGGCCCGCAACTTTTTTTTCTTCCTCTTGGCGTGTGTGTGTGTGTGTGTGTGTGTGGTAACACAGTGGTTTAATAGGGTTTGAGTAAGTTTTACATTGAAACTGCTGTAAGGAGGAATCATTTTGTGTAGCTGGAGTGTTTTAAGTGGAAACTGATAGAGAAACGGGTAAAGGGGTAGTTGTGTGTAATATCATTTGAAGAAATATTGCAGTTAGCATATTTGAAGGGTGTGATTTGTGTTAAGTTTTTTTTTTTTTGTTATTCAATCTAACAGCAGTTAGTACAAGTTATCGTTAAGTAAAAAATACCTTTTTTTGTTAAAGAGTTGTCTGGGGTCCGTTATTCCAATACAGCACAATCGATTTGTTGGTTAAAAGTAGAGTGGTATATGACTAATCTTAAAATCGTAAACCTTTGTGGCAGCTACCTTAAAGAAATGAACCCAAACACTTCATCATTCCAGTCTAACGTTACTTATTGCAGCTTAGGCATTGCACTTGACAATGCAAGTTTGTCAAGTCAAATCTCCTATATGGCTTTAATTGACGCATCGTGATGTATCGTGATGCATCGAGATATCGAATCGAAGACCTGATAATCGTAATCGAATCGGGAGATCAGCGAAGATTCACACCTCTACTTCACATAGATGTTAAACTTAAATAAAAGGGTTAAAAAAAAGATTGCACTGTTGAGCTCAAATGGTTACCACTGGGACATGTTATCCATTGAAAAGGTCAAGGTAGGTAGATCAATCAGTTGTATTTACGACTGCAGATAATTAAAGGATACATGTATAGGTATGTAGGTACCATACCATGTAGGTAACATACAAGTACACTTGCGCCATTTGTATGTTGAAAGAGGGATGGGGGACACAATTGACAGTCCTCTTTCCTAAATGCATTCTGAAGTTTAACCAAAGCTGATATGAGCAGTCTGAGTTTGCAAAATTAAGTGTGTATCTACATCCTAGTATTCATGTGCAGGTTTTTTGTGTTGTGTCCTAGCAACGGCTAGGTTGTATCCCTGTGCAACGGCTCACGAACAAAACACTTGCAAAGAAACTTAAAGATGGAATGCTGTTCCAAAAATAATATAATAATTATAATATAATAATAATTGATAGTTGTTGTGGAAGTTTCCTTTGCAGCAGGGGGAGAGGTGTAGATTTCAAAGTTTAGTAAAATGAAACAAATAAGACAGAACTGAGACTAAAACCAAGTTGGGTTTTTGTATTTTATTAAAAGATATATTTTGCAAAATAGGAGGAATACAGTTTCACAAGAAGCACGTAGCTCAGTGTGTAAAGGATTCGTCAAATGAGTAGAAGGAAAGAGTGAGTTTAAATGC
Source organism: Zingel zingel (assembly GCA_023566125.1). Taxonomy (NCBI): domain Eukaryota; kingdom Metazoa; phylum Chordata; class Actinopteri; order Perciformes; family Percidae; genus Zingel; species Zingel zingel. The sequence continues at coordinate 12,957,649 of CM042333.1, read as the reverse complement.
ACATTGGGAAAAGGGGAGTGACATTTGAGCACATTCTTACAAATAATAAAGATAGTAACCTACTAGACCTTTCTTTCTGAGAGACAGATAAGATATAGGTCTAGTACTGGCATTTAGAAAAGAAAACACAAACATGCGTCATAAATTCACTTCATCTAATCCTCTGTTCCTTTCTGCCCCAGCTGGGGTCACGCTCCCTGTACATCTAACCAGACAAGATGAGGAACGGAAAGGGAGAGGAGGATATTAAACTTTGTGGCCTCATGGGTTATCAGTTCACACAAAGCACAGACACCTTCTTCTGAGACTCTCAGTCTCTGAAGTCTAAACAACCCCCAATCCACATGCAGGAATGCAAATGAACTGTCGTTTAGATTGGTGTATGAGAATGCAGTGTGCTGAATGAAAAAACACAAGGCACAATAAACAATAAAGGCTTAAATGTGATTTTGCCATTACAATCCACCCTTTTGATTACAAACTAATCACCACACATAGATTACATTTAAGTGTATAAGAACAATATTGCTTAAAATGTTGGTTTTTTTTGTGAGGGGACAAAATAAACCCTCTAGTAAAAAACAAACACTTCTATGAGACAAAACAATAAAACAATAAAAAAAAACACAAAAGTATCACTTTGTGCCGGAAATGGTGTCCAGCTCGTGACCATCCCCAAAATATGATGTGGGAATGTGAAAACATGAAGGTTCAGTGTGGTGCAAAGCTGGATACTGAATCACATGTGTCATGAACAGAGAGGAGAACATTTTCTTGACCAGTGGTACCACACAGCAAACACAAAGCAGAAATGCACAAAAGAAAGTAAGCATGGGTACAATGAACCTTGCAATCCAGGCGCTCCACCCACCTCCCACTAACCATGACCACCAGTCTTGTAATTGTAATTTATAAAAGATAGAATGTGTCTTAAGTCCTTGGCTGCTTTGTTGAAGCTTCGAGAGCAATTCAAAGACCATTTCTTCAACGAGGTCAAATACAGCATTGACGGTAAGAATGAGTAACAAGACAGTTAGTCTGAAAGGAAGGCTTTCTGTGTCTATAAGCGTGCAGCCGAGGCAGCTGCTGTGTCAGTTAAGAGCAAACAGTGTCCTAATAGGATCATGTAAAGACTCAACCTGTGAGCCGCTGACTACTACAGAGAGAAACAGAGAGAGAAATAAAACACACACACACACACCGTTCACAACTAGGGACTAGACCTCTGGAGAACAAACTGGTGTTTAAAGACGAGTTTAGAGGAGTTTATATGTATTAACTCCAAAACCATTTGACATTCGCTGCAAACACACACGTTTTTTTTTTTCCCCAGGGCACTCAGAAGTTTCTCCTGAAGCGCCTGAGCAGAAACAACAGCACAGTGGCAACGTGAGTAACCTGACTGCTGAGAATGCAAATGGTCTTGTTTCAATTTAAAAAGGCAAGATCCTCTTTCACACAAGAGCGCTCAGTTCGAAATTTCTTATAGAGATTCTGATTAACCTTCTTCAGAGTGAGATCAGAGTACAGCCACCATGCAGATGAACAACATGGCACAGCTTTAAGAAGAGTTTTCAAGTTAAAGCAAGTTGAGTTAAATGTTTATTACAAAGAAATGTAATTATTGTATACCTTCGTAACTTACTGACCTGAAGTAAACAGGTTAAAGGCGAAATTAACACTAAATCACATACTTTAGTGTAGAAAGCTGCTGCTGCACTGCTCTCAGTGGCTGCGCTTCATTCAGCTATGCCAGTGGGCTTTGTGTTTGGTGTTGGCAAGGGGGGGGGGGGGGGGGGAACTGCATGCAGTTCATGCAACACAGGAAGTGGCACTGATGTTGAATCTCTATACTGATGATCTAACAGCAGCAACTAGTTCTTGTTGATAAGGTTGTCTTGTTATAATAACATGAAAACAAGGAGATTAGTATTAATTGTGTTGACTTAAGTCATTTCTTCATTTTTTGATTAATTCAAGAATGACATATCAGTCTCAACTTTGAATACAACATGGCCGAGAAGTCCTTAAAGTTATAATCCAGAATATTTTCATGAAATCAAATCCAGTTTTTTTTAATACTATTCACAGTCTGCGTTTTTCAGTTTTTCAGTAACAGCCATTCAATGTATTTACATTCTGTGATTAGTCTACCTCGCTATATAGCAGTTTTCATAGTGAGTGGCCATTTCCCATAATTTCTTAAATATGCATTTATGCATATGACTTCTAAGTAGGGTAGGTGTTTATAATTCTTGCTCAAATGTTTTGCACCGACAACATGACGTTTTCATCGTGTTTTGGTCAGAACCTGTTAAAGTTGTGCCACATTTTGCACAAAATATGTGAATGAATTAAAATAATAAATAATACCCATGCTTAAAATAAAAAATCTTAATTATTCAGCCAAACTGTATCATTCAGCCCCATATGCACCCAAATCAGTGATATAACAGTTGCACATCACTGTAGCACATCTACATGCAGATACTTACAATATACAATACATGTTGAATTAAAAAAGGTTGAAAAACTTTTGTTTTGAATACTTTTCAAACTTTGTTCCCAATGTTCTTTCAAGATAGGGTTAAATCTGAATTGACACTTGAAACTATGGCTGCACGATTATGGCCAAAATGATAATCATGATAATTTTTGATCAATATTGAGATCACGATTAATTATCACGATTATTTGTTGATTTTAACCAAAACAAATTGTATTGTCACATAGGCTAATTATAACTGCTTTCACATCCATGTTGTGCTACATTTCTGCCAATACACCCGTATTGTGCCTCCATATTGTGCTACATTCCTCCTCTGTTGAAGGATACTATGAAGAAGTATGTCATTTCGCTGTTGTGCGACCGCTTTCCAAACATGCGCGTTGGCCATGAAAAGATACAGGCAACGCAATTTTCTGTTCACGTTAGCGGTGCAGGTTAAAATCCGGTATCTACCGGACTAAATAGCAATGCGGATTACGGTGCCACTTAAATGTTTGCATTGTGCTATGATGCTCCAAAACAGACGTTAGAGGCAACCGAAACATCGCTGCATGTCACGCTAGTAAACACTAATAACATGTTACACAGCAGCTAACGTTAGCCTACCGTTAGCTAATGGATTAAACACGGCTAAAATGCTGAGAGCTAAACGGTGTAGTGTAACTGTATTTCACTGTATAGGCTTCCAACAGCGGGGGAACGTACAACAATCTGCCACTAAAGCTATGAGCTAAAAGACTCAAACTAGCACTTGTCACTGCTGTTGTCTGAAAAACAACTCAGACGGGACAAAATGTTGCGTTTACTGGTAAACTGGTACACCTTGAGACGACTTATGACCGACTGCTATCTGTTGTGGAATTTTCCTCACGTTACTCTGTCCTCTGTGACTGTCTACATCTAAACTAAGCTGCGCGGTGCAGGGAACAACTCTGATTGGCTCATGGAGGCACGAGATCAGAGAGTGGTTTACGGAGCTTTGAAGAAAAAAAAAAAAAAAAACTTTGATACAGAGCATTCTATGAACAGAATGAAGCATTTTAAATATCGCTCGATCACGTGAATATGATCGTGGGAAGCCAAAATCGTGATCGTGATTAAAATTTGATTAATTGTGCAGCCCTATCTTGAAACACAATTTGATTAAACATATTTAGAATGTGTCCAGGTTAGCTCATTTGTTAGAGCAGGCGCACATATATAGAGGTGTAGGCCTCGACGCAGAAGGTTCAGGGTTCGAGTCCGACCTGTGACAATTTCCTGCATGTCTTTATTAAAGATTATTGGAACTTTGCTGTGAGAAAGCTGATCCTTATGTTTAATTAGCCATCAGAATGCCTGTGTAGAAACCTTTCCATACTAATTTTGTTTAAAACGATTTCCATTTCTGTTACAGCAAAATGTGTCTTAAGTAAGATAAAGTGACAACTCCGCCTGTACCGACCTCTGCTGTATGATTAGCCACTGTGGGACATCAGAGCCTGGTATTGATTCTGGATCAGCTTAATGAAGGTGACACTTCAACCCGCCAGTCCAGCCCATGTCATACACTCCTCAGGGAGCAGAAATATAAGTGGAGAAGCAGGAAGTAATTGATTGGTCTGATTAGCGGACCAGTGTTTCCTTGTATCCTAATGTATATCATACTGTAGGTGTCTCTCTGGTGCCCAAGAGAGTTAGCTAACTGCCTTCAGTTGCTATGAAAATATGACATCCATTATAAATGATGCAGAAAACCTTGGGGCTAAGATACATCATCAGCAGCACATATAATTTGAGTCTTCATTAAAACGATCAGTGTAAATAGTTTGAAAAGCTTGGCTTACGTGGTTCACATTAACTGTCCAGTAAGAAATGAGATTAGAAGTTTTATTTTTAACATTTTATTTCGACCTTTTATTAAGATTAAGACATACTTTATTGATCCCGCAAGGGGAAATTACATGTTTTATTACTTCCACTATTATGCATTTCAGCATTATACTTTACACTCTGGAATTCAATATGAAGTCACATCATCCATGCCAGTTTTGTTACAACCTGACCAGTGGGGTCGAAGACATCACTTGAGATATCGTGTTTGAATGATGGATGGACAAATGTACATAGCTTGATATATAGCCTTTACATCCATCAAATATGATTACAATTAAGGTATATTTCATGGCTTACTGTGATGATATCAGTCTAGTGTCTTTAGAGAACTTGGCGTGGTTAGGTGATAAACAGGGCCAGACTGACATGTCACATACAGGGGTGTGGTGTTGTTGATCTGATATAACCCAGCGTGTGGAGTGTGGAGATTGATTGAGGATTTGATTCAGGAAATAGGCGCTACAGGCCACACGCGCTGGAGACAAACATTTGGGAAGACTGATTCTTATTGAAAAGACTGTTTGTTTGAAGAGACGTTTTCTTGTTTCCCATAACATGACTTTTTGTAAATACACCTTTTAAAACCTTAACTGCAACACGGAGAGCGGGCTCGCAGCGTCCCGACGCCGACGAAGGACGCTGGAAAGCAGACATGGAGAGCAAGTTGCTGAAGGCAGCACGGTCACCAAAGCACGCAGGCCAGGCTTCGGAGCACGAATTGAAATCGTGGCTGGGTGAGTCAGAGTTTAACACAGCACAACGCCTCTTACGTTGGAAAGTACACACTCATCCAGGCCAGTTTAGGCTTCAATCGGACGTTAAATGCATCACGCAGGGAGAGGAGACAATACCATTAATGTTATGTGCTAGGTTAGCCTTCAGTAGCTGTGTTTCTTTGTTATACAAGCCCAGGTTAGCTTAGCCTTGCAACACTAATGCTTGTGAAGTCAGTATATTTCAGGTGTCAGTTCAATCACGTCAGGTGTCAATTTAATCACGTTTAAATTGTGTTCATCACCAAGTTGTCACAATACCAGAAGAATTTCACACTTGTTTGGTAAACCTTGAATTAGCCTCTTCCCCATGCATTGGCATCCTTAAAATGCTTGCTGGAAATCTAAGTCTGAATGAGTATTAAAAGGTAATAATACAAGTTTAACTGGTAGAGTTACTGGGGAGGTGGGGAAGTTAACCAGATGTCAAACCAACTAGTTAGTCCTTATCCTTGACGCCTTATCTCTTGTAAAACAAAACAGTTTGAAGACAGTCTAGATCAGTTGTGTCAGCCTATGCCCTAAAACAGACCTCTAATGGCCAGAAGAATTATGACGGGAGCAAAGGAGGAAGTTGGGTAATGTTGTCATAGAGCGTCAAATAGCGTTTTTCCATACACATGTGCTGGCTCGGCTCGTCTTGGCTCTGTGCGTCTGCCCAAGAACGACAGAGATTTGCATTTCCAATACAACAGGGCCACCAGCTTGAAGGTGTGTCTTCAGTGCTGGTGAGAAGGTGGCACGCCGCTATCTTAAAAATAGCTCATTTCTTTCAGCAGACATTTTAGTTACAACAAGATTGAGCTAGCAAGGTACTTTTGTGTTTATATGTGTAGTATTTATTCAGTTTGGGAAATCCCACAAAAGCATGATGCCAGGGCAGAGGTCCGCAACACTGAAGTAAAGCATCTCTTGTGTAATACTGCTTAATAAAATGAAGCAGATATCTAGAAGTACAAATAGGAGAGAAACTAAACTTCGAATCACAGATTCAGTAGTAGCTAGAAAAGAACTGAGAGTCCAGATACTTCTAAAAACTGCTTTGTCTCTGGTCTTCTGCACAAACGTGAGTTTAGTCTCGCAACAGGGGGTCGTCATGGGGTTGGGCATGGTCGGCAGGACGTCAGCTCGCTCGGAAGAGTTTTGGACCTACTCTGAGAAGGTCCAACTCGGGCAAGCAATAGAACTAGCAATGGAAACACAAATCAACATGCATGGTTTTGGTTAGGGACGGCCAAAAGGGCCAATGGAAAAGCGCCAAAAGTCTGCGTAAGGAAGAGGTCAGGGTGGATGGATGGCTCAACATAACATTAAGACTTTAACACAGAGGACCACTGTTCTGTCCCGTTTTCAACCAACAGTCAATTTAGCTTTTTGTAAGCATGACTATGATCGTCCCTGAACCCTTAACCACATGTATTACTGTAACCATGACAACGAAGGTCCCCTAACCTAAACAAAGTAGTAATTTTAACCCAAACCCCAAGGTCCCACTAACCTTAATTAAGTACTTAACAATGATCTTTTTTCTCCAAACAAAAACCTTAAGGTACAGCAATGGGCCCACTCAACACTCAAAAACAAACTAGCCAAACTTTATAAAAATGTACTTTAAAACGGAATATTTTGGTTTTACAATAATGACGACTAAGGACTTGGTCTGGCAAACACACCACCTCTGATAAAAAGAAGCGCACAGCTGCTTCCCTAAACTTTTATAGGGGAAGCATGGCCTGTCTACCACACAGTAGAATCACTGAAAGACATTAAATGGACATTGAAAACAATGTTAGTATCACTGTTAAAATGGGAGCTCGCAGCCTTTCTTAAAATAATAATTATAACAATGACACCAGCAGCAGTGACAGGACCTATATTACTAATAATTATAAGTATATTATTATGTAAAAAATTCATTATAGCTATTTTTTTTCCACTTGTTTGCTGAGAAGCTTTGTAGAAAGCTGACTTTGCCCCTGAAATTCTGTTTTTTTTTTTTCAATTTCGGAACGTCTGTGTTTGTGGGTCTGTGTGTGCGCTGTAATCTGCTGAGCCATCAAGAACACTAGAGTGTTTTTTTTTATTTTAGTATTGTGTTCATGGTAATTCTGATTTAATTTGCCCCAGTAGCACAAAATGCTATAAACAGTAATGGGACCCATATTGCTGGAGATGCAACAAATTTAACAACAAGAATATTTTCTGAATATTTTATATTTAACCCTATGCCTTGCCAAACAGATTATTTAAATGGAACAGGTGTAATACTGCAAAATGGTTTGTACATATTATTTGTGATGTAACCTGTTAATTGAACAGCTGGCCTTTAATTAACATGTTAATTTGACCCTGGAGCTCAGTTTAAAAGTGCCTGTATTATAAAACAAGTTGGCTTGGGCAGCCTGATGGGCACTTGATATGACAAATTGGCTGTCCCTTTATGAGCGTGTCACTGTGACACCAAAATGATATGCTCATAAACACTTATCACACAAACGTGTGTGGTTATGACACTTAGTATGCCCAGTAAGCAGTATAAAATAGTGCATTATAAGTATGAAAATAAAACTTAGTGTTATTTTTATTTATTTTTTTTTTTTTTTTATAAAAGGCTTATAATTTAAGTAGAAACAAAGTCCCAAAAGTCATTATATTAACTTAAATCAATAGTAATGATGTAATGTTTCCTAACACTGGTGGTTATTTGTGTACGAGGAAAAATGGTAGTGGCCTGTTTTTTTGCGTTGCAACTATAAGGGCTGCAATGTTTCTTTTCAGTCCAGTAGATGAGATAAAATGGCTTTCTATGAATGTGTCTGATTAGGGCTGAAACGATTCCTCGAATAACTCGAATAATTCCATTACAAAAAAGCCTTGATGCAAAATGACTTGCCTCGAAGCTTGGTTAAATCAATGTTACTAACGTTGTATCGCTGACGGACGGTGTTTCCGCTACTGTCGCACACCAGACACGGCTCAGTCTGCTGCTGGCGACACATGCCAGAGCGTAAATAGTGAGGGGCTAAGAGAAGAGACAGGCTGGAGGAAACCACAGGAAGGGTCCAAAGTTTGGAATCAGTTCAAACGTAATTAAAACTAAAACTCTGTACAGTGTGTCTACTGCAAAATCAAACTAGCTTAGCACAATAATAGCACGATGTTAGTGCTTTAGCATCTCAACAGAAAACATTGAGTCTAACTTAATCATCCATTCCATGAAGAGGACCGACAAAAGTAAATCACAGAGTCGTATGGACGATGAAACTACATCAAACACAACAACTACCAAAATCAAAGACAAGAAAATACGTAGTGGTGACCACGATCTGAGCTGACGCGCTGACTATTTAGAAAAACAGCTGATTGTTGCGCATCTCTCTCTCTCTCTCTCTCTCTCTCTCTCTCTCTCTCTCTCTCTCTCTCTCTCTCTCCACGGAGAAACAGCTGATCAACGATCTAATAGCATAAGTGTAACAGATCTGTGTGACATTATAATCAAATATATAAATGAAAATAGGTTAAGTATAACTAATATTTACATATAGGTCTAGTTTTGGTTGTTTAAAAACGCAAAAAAATAAATAAATAAAAAAAATAAAATAAAAAAAATAAAAATAAATATCCGATTAATCGATCGATAAAGTGCTAGATTAATCGATTACAAAAAGAATCGATAGCTGCAGCCCTATGTCTGATGCATGTATGTGAGCTGTATACAGTTTAGATGAGGCTTTCCTCACTTAGAATAAATGCAGTTGATGCTGTGTCACAGCTTGGTTTGCAGTTCTGTTCACATGTGACACATGTCTCTGTAATGTCCACAGGTGGGTAAAGACAGGTCTGCAGCTGACAGGGACGTCTTACAAAAAGGCTCCACTACCTGCAACGTATTGCTCTGTTATTAGCAGCTGTCACATTTTGAGAAGTACTGCCACCTGCCCTCTTACTAAAGAGGCAGATAGATAGACTGACAACAACTTTCACGTGCTTGCCCTGGTATTCAGCACCTTGGAGAGTGACTGTAACACACCGTCTGTGCAGACTGTTCTAAAAGATCCACCTGAACAGTACAGGAAACACATATGCCACTAATATACATTAGGGCTGTCAACGAATATTCTAAATTTGAATATATATTCAAATAGTTTTTAAAAAACGAATTTCGAAGGTGAAAATTAATATTCGAATTAAAAAAAAAATGTGGAGAAAAACGCTCGCAGTAGCAGAGGCTGTCTGGCTGTCTGCTTTGTGAGTGGGCGCGCTAGCGCGCCTGAGGGTTCAGGGACAGGTCACAGGAGTCGCACTGTCTGGCACAGCGTCACTGCTGTAAGTTGACTTGTCTTGCATGGAAGATGGCAGAAAGTGCAGAGCCCAACTCGACCGCATCAGAGAAAGCGATTTTAACCCCCCAAAATCTAAAAAGCCATGTCTGGAAGTACTTTGGATTTTGGTCGGTAGGAGGTAAAATAGTTGAGCCGCGAGATAAAGTTGTATGCAAGCTATGTAAAATACAGTTAGCATACCATTCGACCACTAGCAACATGAGGTCACATCTCGAAAATGTGCAACCACATGAGCATGGCATAATGTGTGGAACTCCAGCTAAACAGTTACGTCTTGACACGTATTTTACACCGCCTGCCACAAGCTCTTTGTCTGCAACACGACAAGAGGCCATAACGGAGAAATTCATTTCGTTAATTTGTAAGGATGAGACCAATCAGTGTCGTGGATGGGGCAGGCTTCAGGGAGTTCTGTCAAGCAATGGAACCGAGTTACCGTATCCCTAGCCGTGGAACAGTCACCAATAGAATCGTAGAAGTGTATAACAGCACCTCAGACAAAATAAAGGAATCAATCAAAGACAAAGATGTGGCTCTTACCACGGACGGGTGGACATCCCTAGCGACAGCATCCTATGTTACAGCAACGGCCCATTGGATTAATGATGACTGGGAAATGCTTAACAATGTGCTAAAAACAAAAGAGCTTAAGGTAAGCCACACTGCATGCATGAATAAAGGTTAAATGCACTGCTTCCACTGGTTTGATTATTTACCGTTTCATGACAAGGAAAAGCTCCATGTTTACCACAGCACAGCCCGCTCGGAGCGTTCAATGTCGGTTCTATATAAGCTACTGTGAAACTTCAATTAATGTTAATATTTGTTTCAATCACTGAATGAAGCCTGCTATATTTGGGACAGTAGTCACGACCTTAAGTTGCTTGCACAAAACTCTTGATCAGCACTCAAAATGTGTTTATTGTTGTTCATTTTAAACCGTTATGCGCACAGCCGCACATTGCACAGAGAGCGTGAGGGCGAGAGAGAGAAAGTGCTCGAGTGAGCGAGCGAGCGTGAGGTCTGCGGTCTTGGCCATCATTTGATTTACTTGTTTTTCTGTAGGTAATACGTTGTCAAATATGTTTAAACTTAAATAGACTACCTATACAAGTAGTTATGTCTCTTTGTATTAATTTGTCCTGTTATTGATGTAATGCGTGTCATTGACAAAATGCGCATGCGCAACCAGATGTTCGAATAGTTCGAATATTATGTGTTTTTTTAGAGGGAATATTCGAACGTCATTTTTGAGCAATTTCGACAGCCCTAATATACATCTACTATGTATACTAGGGAAATCAGGAAAAAGAGTTCTAAATATAGTGGCTTCAAGGGAACATACCAACAGACTGTTTATCAGGTTACAGGTGGTAACAATGAAGGATGTTGTCTAATTAGAATGTGTATTAGTTATTCATGGAGCCAAAACAGATATTCCACAGATGTTTTGCAGACATTGTTGATGTAAACATTAGGTGAGGATAACTTGAAATAGTATTTCAAAAGTCAGTAAAAAAGTCAGTCTTAAAAGGTTAATGAAGGTATTGGCAGTCCCTTTATGTTATTCATGTATTGTGAGGAGGGGGAAAGTTAGATGTGGTTTTCTTCTCCCTGCTTCTATTTTAACATGGAGTGGGTTATTATGTTGTTGCAAATTACAACTTGTACAATTCAATTTTCATTTCCATTCATAGTATCAAATCATAACAAGAGTTTTCTCATATAGTGTGTACAAATTGTGTGTTGGAAATGGACACTGAAGAAAAATAATAGATGAGTGATGAATGGATGAAAGCAACAGGCTATATTACATCTTTATCACAAATGAACATACTGCAGTGTTATATTAGATCAAACATCACACATGAACCGGTCGGAAAATTAAATCTCAAGGGGGAAAAAAAAAGAGCATAATTTACCAAATTCTACTATATATTGGTGAAAGTAGCTGGCATGTAGATCTGCATCAAAGCTTTTGTTTAATGTCTTAAAACGAGTCACATAGTTGTAGTCCAGCCTGCTTCCCGTGAGGGCTACACAAACATCTCCCCTAAAACTGTTCAAGTTTGCAATTTGTTTGATGGTGCATACACATCATTCCTGGCCTCTGGGCAAAATATTGTTGGGGCAATTATATTAAATTAAGACATTCAGAATATAACATAAATTCAAGATTTAATATATAGGTAAGGGTATTAGGGAAGCCACGGTGAGGACATTTTCCCACCGGTTAATAAACTTGTGACAACACCAGTGTTACTGATAATCCGGACAGTTTACAAGAAAACATTTGTAAATTGGGTTTAAATTCGAAATATTGCCAAATAGGCTTTTGCTTTTCGCTCTGACACCAAATCCCCTACATCGCCTTGTCGGTCACTCCGACTGGTCTGAACCCCGGCACCTGATGAGTGAAATATGACTCTTGCTACTGTGCTGCAACTCTGCTGCTGCTGTACAGGGCAGACATTTTCAGTTTTATATATATATATATATATATATATATATAAAACTGACCAGAGCACCTTCTTCCACATGTTTGGTGTGTCTCCCAGGTGGCTTGTGGCAAACTTTAAACGACACTTTTTATGGATATCTTTAAGAAATGGCTTTCTTCTTGCCACTCTTCCATAAAGGCCAGATTTGTGCAGTATACGACTGATTGTTGTCCTATGGACAGAGTCTCCCACCTCAGCTGTAGATCTCTGCAGTTCATCCAGAGTGATCATGGGCCTCTTGGCTGCATCTCTGATCAGTCTTTTCCTTGTATGAGCTGAAAGTTTAGAGGGACGGCCGGGTCTTCGTAGATTTGCAGTGGTCTGATACTCCTTCCATTTCAATATTATCGCTTGCACAGTGCTCCTTGGGATGTTTAAAGCTTGGGAAATCTTTTTGTATCCAAATCCGGCTTTAAACTTCTCCACAACAGTATCTCGGACCTGCCTGGTGTGTTCCTTGTTCTTCATGATGCTCTCTGCTCTTTAAACAGACCTCTGAGACTATCACAGAGCAGGTGCATTTATACGGAGACTTGATTACACACAGGTGGATTCTATTTTTCATCATTAGTCATTTAGGTCAACATTGGATCATTCAGAGATCCTCACTGAACTTCTGGAGAGAGTTTGTTGCACTGAAAGTAAAGGGGCTGAATCATTTTGCACGCCCAATTTTTCAGTTTTTTATCTGTTAAATATTTTGAAATATCCAATAAATTTCGTTCCACTTTATGATTGTGTCCCACTTGTTGTCGATTCTTCACAAAAAATTACAGTTTTATATCTTTATGTTTGAAGCCTGAAATGTGGCAAAAGGTCAAAAAGTTCAAGGGGGCCGAATACTTTCGCAAGGCACTGTATATTATAATTGATTCGAGCGGGTGCAGCTGTGCTGCAAAAACCCGGCCGGAACTTGGCACAGCTGTAATCTGGTGTTAATAACGCATGTATTTTTGCAGATTAGTTTAAATTTTCTTGCTTGATGAATGTGGGCGCTGATAAACAAAAATAAACTAAATGGGTTTTATTTCTATAAAAAAGCGAAACAACGGTGGACAAGTAATGTAACTAATGTATGCCGTGTAACACAACTAAAATGGCAAACCCAGTTTTCTGGGTAGTATACTAGGCAAATAAGGGGGGGGAAATGTTTGAATGCAGCTTTCAGAAGTCAGAAAATGAGGCTTCTCAATGGGAAGTTCCTAGTTACAACCCTTGGATGGGTCAGAGAGGAAAGTTTACTTCCTGAACAACTACTGTCAGGTCTTTAAAGCAAGGCCCCCAACCTCTAGTAAAGCTGCCCAGTGGCTCTTATTAAAAATCTAGGCTTGTGCTGTGCATCTCCCAGGGAGTAGAACAGACTCAATGTAAAGCTGTCTGTAAGAAAACTAGCTCCATCAACTTTCCCTGGGTAACACTATATATATATATATATATATATATATATATATATATATATATATATATATATATATATATATATATATATATATATATATATATATATACACACACACACACACACACTTGGAGATGAACTACATTTATACCCAGTCGGATCATTAATACCAAATTGCATTTAACATTGTGTGCATACTGCCAACTTCTTAAAAAAAAAAAAAAAAAAATAGCATGCTGAATTGATTTTCTTAATGGCATAAAATAGATGGGTGCCACACTCAGTTTAGTGAAAGTGATATCTACTTAACTAGAGCGCATTATAACTCTGAAATGTTGGCCAAGTAGGCATGCAGCAATACACACCAAAAGGAGTGGTAGAGACATGAAGTGATTTGCTGGTGTTACGCCAGTTAGGAAACGGAATAGAGAAGACAATGACTCATATACTATAGTTGTTGTACTTGCCTCAAGGGAACCTTTTGTCAGCATGTTCACTCTGTCACATAATCCAGAGTCCTCCGAACGTCAACATGTCTTTTCCATCAGTTTGTGCCCATAACCTGTGAGACTGTCAGCATTATAAATATTCACAGAATCCATCCTGACATGTTTGGTATCTCTAGAAACTTTGGGATCTCCAGTAAAGTTCAACAGTCTGAGTTTGACAAAGAAAAACACCCGAGTCATTAATAATGTGTGTATTATTGAGGCTTGAGTTAAGTTTACTGAAAGGAGAAGAGGTGACAGAAGTTAGTGTCCCCACGTCACATTACGCCAGCAGTTTATGCCTCCTGGGGCCCAATACTGACAATAGGAAAACATGCCTTTTCATGTCAATTTCTGCTGTCAGCTAAAAAGCTTTAACGAGCATAAAAATCAGCTGGCAGACCATATGAAATTTGGGGGCCTCAGCAGGGCTTGACATTAACTTTTTTGCTCACCAGCCACTGTGACTAGTGGTTTGCCAAAAGCTACTAGCCACTCAGCATCTTCGCTAGCCGCTATTTTGTGGAAAATTACATTTTATTTGAATAAAGTTAACTACGGTTTGCTACAATTAACTTGAAGAACCAGATTTACAACCCTTTTAAATGTAAATCAGCACTGTAAACACCTAAATCAAGACTACATAAAATATAACACTGCAGTCATCAAATATTCAGCTCTGATAATGTGTGTAAAGAACCTTTTCGTATGAAAACACGCAACCGAATAAGACACATAAAAAAGTAGCTTCTTATGCATGCACTAGGTGGTGCAGGGGTGTAGAAGATTAGTTAAAAGTAGTTGAAAGTGATTTGGAGCGTGCTCGCATGTCATCAAGCAGCCAGCACGTGCCCTCGGTGACCGGAAGCGGAGCACACGGACCAAATGTCTTGCTAAATTGTCCTGCTGCACGCTCTCTTCTTCTACAAACCTATACCTTTTGGAGTCTATGAGCTGTACATACGCAACTGTTGCCTCAGCTTGCCATGTTGCGTGTGCGCACTGAACAGAGCTTTGGGGGATATTTTAAGGAATCGCAGCAGTCTGCTAGTCTGATGTGCCGTATGGGCCACCGTACTCCGGCCGTGGGCTGCCGCTGCACACTGGGTCACAGCTATGTTCCTGTGTTCCGGTGGCACAGTAGGCTACTCCAGTCACCAGTGTTACAATATAAAAGGCATGCCACCTGCCAAAGTGGCTAGTGAGAGTGACTGTGTTCCCCGCCACTGCCGAAATCTACTTGCATTTGGCAGGTTGGCGGGTGCTAATGTCAAGCCCTAGTTCTCAGTGATTTGAGTGGGGTTGAGGCTGGAAGGGAAAGAAGGTAAAAGAGAGAGCAGACGAATGTACAGTAATGAAGTCACAAATGGAGCAGACAAAATGAAAGAAAGAAAGCCAAGAAGACAAAATATGTAGACCGAAGATTTATAAACCTCAACACCCACAATGCAGCATAATTAGAAATACATTAGAGGATTATGAAAACGTCACTTTTCTGGAGAGTGTGCATTTACATAATATTGTCACGCTTCAGCAGTGTCTGCAGATAAACTCTAATCATGCTTTAATTCTCCTGTCTTTGAATGTTTCAAGGGGCACTTCAGCGAGAGCAAAAGCCTTATTTATTATGCACATCATCTATTCTCCAATTTGCCGAGCCCAGGACCCTGCATGATGAGACAGAGGGAACAAAGCCCATTGAAATGGGCTGGGGTTATTGCCATCATGAGAGGACCCAGTGGATATGTCAGAGCCCTGAATCGAAGCTCAAGGAGCAGAGATATTAATTTCCTTTTTTTTTAAATTCCACTAATGACAAAGGCTGCATCACTTGTACAGTAAGAATACACATTTGGCAGGGCCTTGGTAACGGAAATTATGTTGCAACAGCTTTTTTTTTCTCACAAAAACAGGGCCATCATTCAGTAAAAGTCTAACTTTTTTTACTCTTTTTTTGCTAAGAGATCAGCAGCGTTTTGACTTTGAATTTTATCACGGCTGACAATGTTGGTTCTGTAATTTGATTGGTGCAATTACGCGCTGGATATCCATCGCCTTCCGCTCTCTGTGTTCTCAAACTCTGTTGCCTCGAGAAACAACAACAAACTTCGAGGTAGCAAGCTAAACACTGCAAATGGCAAGTTTTTAAGAAGATTTGGATCGTGAAAAAAGGCAGGCCTGCTTGGTTCTTTAGGGGAATGATTGTAAAGATTTACAAAAGGACATGTTTACGGCATATACTATCGAACTGGGACGTTTTGGGACCGAGTGATTGGATTGCAATGGACGAAGTAGCCTAACCGGTAACACTTTACTTGAAGGTATCTACATAAGAGTGACATGACACCGTCATGACCAGTGTTGGGGAAGTTACTTTTAAAAAGTAGTGTTTGCTCGTTACTCGTTACTTCTTAAAAAAGGAATCTGTTACTTTACTTAGTTACCCCCTATGGGAAGTAACTTTTTACTTTACTCGTTACTTTTAAAAGCAGGCGTCTCTGGCAGAGACTGAAGTTAATTATACAAAACTATCTTTGACCATAAAGCCAATCTCTGGTTTATCAGTGAAGTGTCTGAACTCCACTGCAGACTGGATTCTCTACTCACAGAGTGACGGCTGATACATTATGAACGAGTCCAGCGCGGGTTGAATGCACATCAGCAAGCCATCGGCGTTACACGGTGTTAGTGTATCTGTGTATGTAATGTCTAGATCGACTTGTACCGGTCACACAGCCACGATGGTCCCTGCATTGTCATAGACACATGCAGCCTCTTTTCTGGAAATCCTTGCATGTCCGTGCAACCGTCACAAGTCCACAGCGGTCCGCTGTCTGTATGTATGAGCCCATCTCCAGCACGTCCATCTGTGAGGTTGTCAGCTTTGTGTCTGCCTGGCTCAGAGCACCGTCCAGCAAAAAACCACGAAGCTTAAAACGCTCTCAAAAGTTCTTCTCACTTGCCATGATTGCTCTTCTACCACCAGCCTCTGTCACGTCCCGTGTGAAGCTTGTGAGAAGGCAGCGTCGCTGTCAAATCTGTCCCTGGGAAAAGTAACATTGTGCCGAATTGAAAAATGAACTACGTTTCGTTACATTTTCAGTAGTAGCGCGTTACACTACTCTTTACCCGAAAAAATAGTTACGTAACTGTAACACGTAGCTTACAGTCATGACACATGAACCCTAACCATAACTTGTCATGAAAAAAATCGAATGCCACTTACTAAAAGAAGAGTTATTGTAATTAATGTTTATGACACGTTCATGACAGTGTCATGTCACTCTTATGTAGATACCTTCAAGTAAAGTAACCGCCTAACCTTACAACCGGCGATACACTGGTAAGCGCAAATTATGTTTAACCATGTATCCTGCTGATTTAAATAGCTCATGTTACTGTATTCTGTGAGCAGTTAACTTCATTTAATATTGTGTGTGGCGTTTTCTTTTGCAGGATGCCAATGTTCCACCAAAAAAAGTTCCTTCCTGAGACCATTTTGCAGAGCTGGCATCACTGTGTCTGGAGCCAACATGGTATCATGACTTTGCCTAAACATACACGCCGACTTTCTTAAGCCAAGTGGCGTGTTATCTGTACGCATTTTGAGCTATCCACGTGTATGTCTACGCTGGATACAGCGGACATAAACATACACGAAGAAAGCCACGGTTGAGTTTAGGAAAAAAAGAACCGGTTGGGTTTTAGGAAAAGAGAAACGGGGTTGGCTTTAGTAAAAGAAGAAAGAGGCGGTTGAGTTTAGGAAAACAACAACAACGGGGTTGGCTTTACACAAACAAGAGAGCGAGGAAACACCACACGCAGGATGTGATCCCCGCTCTCCCGGGTGAAAGCCCTGAGTTTGACCCATCCACTACCCCGACCAACATCCTAAATCCTACGCGGATTTTCACCGTTTCATACTACTCCCTACGGCGTAAATTCGCATGCAATCGCAAGGTAATGTAAGTCAATGGAGGCCAAATGGCATTGATAAACACGCTAAAAAGCGAGTATGCATCTTTATAACACGTCAATAATGGCATACAAATTGGCGTGTCATACATATGCAATTTCATGAGAGCAGTCTGCTGGAGCTTAGCGCCGCCCAAGACGGTTGTGATTCAGTGTTTCCTCTATGTTGATTGGCAAGTGGCGGCCCGCCACGGTATCAGAAATGTACAAAAAGCAGCGATTGTTAGAGTGAGTATGTCGGAGAACTGCGCGGACATGCGCTTCACACCGCGAGTGGGCACACGCGTCACTCAGAGAAAGAAAAAAGAGACAGGCTGTCTGGAGGACCCAGTTAAGATGGCATGTGTGCATCCTTGAGAACTGTAAGTCGTATAACTTATGTTGTCAGTTCATTTAAGCCTATATTAGTCTGTAGTTCTTACAAATTTAAATTAACTGGTGATTGATTTCCATAACTACTAGAAGTGCCGTGAGCCCGCCAGGTTCCAAAATAATCTCTCCTGATAAATACCCAATTGCGATATTAATGCATGTATTGTCTTAGGTGTATACGTGTTTCAATATCATGGCATAGTAAACAGTGATTATTTCATAAATTCAAAAATATGGTGTGGAAATTCATTCAACTTAACTCACAGTCAAATAACAATTAAAAAGTATGTTATTTGAACATTTATAAGCTAAGCTAACCTGGCACTGCCTCCGTTTTGGTGTCTGCTGTGATAGACTACGCAGCACTGTTCGGACCGTGTGGCGCTGCCCTTTTTCCCTCCATAAACTCCGCTGTCAGTTCCTCTGCTAGTTGCTGCATGAACTCCCTCCGGGCAATTTTACTGCTGGTGCACTCCTTGGAGAGGATGTGTGCAATAATTCCAGCCCGTTCAAGGATGTATAAGTTATATGAACACGTAGACAGCCACCAGCCATCTACGTGTACCGCACCTTTCACAGAGCGAGCGCCCGGTGCTTGCCTTCTGAGTCCATCCACGCCATAGTAGCCTACGTTACCGACTCTGGCTTTGCCTTCGGCCCATCGGTGATGCCCCCTCTTAATGCATCCATGTGGTGCCCACACTTATTACTCAAGACCGCTAGTTACATTTCTCTGACAGAGACTATGATAGATACTAAGCAACCAAGACGCATCTTCAACCGCGCAAGATTAAAAACAATACTGTGAAAGCGGTCATGTGTATGGCCAAAATAGGTAAAAAGTGTATTTTCTTTGCCTTTTGTGTAATGTATATAAAAACTATTTTAAATGGAAATATAGACTCTTTTAGGAAAAGTTAGGTACCAACAGGATTGTATTTGTTTATTCAGCAAAGTTATTAGGCTACACATATAAATTTCAAAACGGTCAAAATGACCATCCTGGCCGTTCTAGTGTTAAGGAACAGGCTGCAGGGGGACCATCTAGCAGCGAATTGTCAGCAGGACTGGGGGGCGGGGGGGTGTCCGACAGACCTGCCCCCACTGCTAAAAAAAATCCTAAAGGAAACACTGAGATTTGTTTAAAGAATTGCAAACAACCCAGAGCTTTTTTTTTTTATCCTATCCCAGAATGTATGTGTGGTGAAGTCAGTAGGGGTGTGTAAAAAAAAAAAAATGTATTCGTAATAGTAGTCCTCCTGTCCAGGCACCATTATGTTGTTTTAACTGCTCTTTAATGTTTTATGTAAAGCACTTTGAATTGCCCTGTTGCTGAAATGTGCTGTACAAATAAAGCTGCCTTGCCGTTTAAGGTGTGAGAGCAAAGCTTGATATGTTCTTGTTAGGAGCACTATGACTATTGGTCTAATGACACTCGTTCACATTGTTCAAGTGATTACACCGTATTTGAGAGAGTGAGGCAGAGAGAGAGCGGGGAGGTTAAAAAAAAAAAAAAGGAGAGAAGTTACAGAGAATGGGAAGGGGAGGGGGTGGAGTGCTGGAAGTACCAGACTGAATACAACATTTATCAGAATTATAGGGAAGAATTACACTGCACACTCTCTCTTTCAGTAACACACACACACACACACACACACAAACATCCAAGCAGTGAGCCAGTTAGCTGCTCCGTCCACCTATCTTTAAAATGCAAAAGATGCACTAATGTGTGTGTGTGTGTGTGTGTGTGTGTGTGTGTGTGTGTGTGTGTGTGTGTGTGTGTGTGTGTGTGTGTGTGTGTGTGTGTGTGTGTGTGTGTGTGTGTGTCTCGAGCTGGCTCAGAGGAGAAGTCGAAACTTTTAGCTAGTGAGAAGTTGTCAGCAGAAACTTTAAGGTGGGAGTGTATGAGAATATTAACTTACCTGAATCTAGGTGCGTGTGCACTTGTGTAATTCTTTTTAGCATGCACGTGGCTTGCGTGCGTGCAGCACAGTGGCACTGAGACCCAGCAATTGACCCAGACTGTAAATGCTAAGTATTTATTTCCCAGCAGGCACTTGGCTATCAGGCTTGTTAGCACTGCCTCTAAAGTTGTTATCAAGACAGATAAAGTGGAGAGGGGAAAGTGGAAAGAGACAGAATGACAGAGAGAAATAGACAAATGGCATAGAAGATAAAGTTGGGAGAGGTTATTGAAGTAATATTGGAGATTTGAACAGACCACCCATCTAGTGAAATATCTCAACATCTACTTGGTGGATTGGTTCAAATTAGAGATGGTCCGATACCATTTTTTGCTTACCAATACCTGAACTTGCATATCGGCCGATACAGAGTACTGATCCGATACCAGTGTGTCATATATTTTATTATGTTTTAACAACTGTATACTACTATCCCTGTATGGATGTGATATGATTTCTATCTTTGTTGTCGGTCTGGCTCAGGTTAAACTCTTTGTGAAACATGAACAAACACAAACAATGAATGCGGCAGAACTTTCTTTTATTATCCAGTTTGATAGTCAGTTATAACAGAAAAAGAACATAAACTACTTTAACATAGATTTTCTTTAGGGCTGTATTATGTGGTATCGGATCGGCGCATAAACTCCAGTACTTCCCGATACCGATACCAGCGTTTTAGGCAGTATTGGAGCCGATACACATCTCTAGTTCAAATTTTAGTACAGACATTCAGTGTTCCCAGACAATGTATCCTGATGAAAGCAGAACTGCCTTTTTCTTTATTTTCCTTTCTGCCGCCATGAGGTTAATATTTGTGGTTTGTTTGAATTGTTTCAAAAACCACTGCAACTACTGTATTGTAGTACTTGACACATTGTTTCATTGATAAGTGCAGTGGATATGTTTCTGAACCTAGCTGGGCTGAGTGTGGATGGAAAAGTGTATATTTAAAGCCAAAGATCTCAGATCCTGACCAAGTGATAAATAAGTCACTGGTGTTGCTCCACAGTACCATCAACCCCAGCAGATCCATTAAGGACATGGTGTTGTATTGGACAGTAAAAACTGCTCTTAGAATCGACTAATGTGGCATGAAAACATCTTACTGCTTTCATTTGCTGTCTGCAACAACCATAAACTGTGTGGCACTGTTTGCAGTGCAAGTGACTGCATATAAAAATTGCCTGGAGTGATTCATTACAGATTGTGAATTACTTGTAATATCAAGTTATTTGTCAGATTACTACTGGGATTATCATCTGATCAATATTTTAATATTGACAACTAGGAGGCAGAGCAGTTCTGATACAGTATCTGGGAGGGGATCGGCGTAAAACTGCTGTTCCTTCATATTGATGGGATGCAGTTGAGGTGGCTTGAGCATTAAAATGTCTATAGGCATGTCTAACGGTGATGATGTTGACCATCAGTCCCAGAATATGCTTTACTGACAATGTATTCGAACTAAATACTACTAATGTCAGCATGCTAACATGCTTACAATGGCAATGCAACATTTACATTTTTATCGCTAAATACAAAGTGAAGCTGAGGCTGATGGGAATGCTAATGGTTCTGTGGGTATTTGGTCATAAACTTCATTCTGTGGCGACCTTATTGGTACAAAATGTCATGAATTGTTGAGGATATTTCAGTCCGGACCAAAGTGGTGGACAGACCAACCAGTCAACCAACATTGCCATCATCAGACGTGCATGGATTGCATGGCTTAAAAACTATAACCCATAATATATTTGCAGTTTTCAGGACTACATTCTGTTGGCTCTGCAAAATTAAAACTCGGCAATGGCATATGCTTCTTGCTTGCAGGTCTATTTGACTGGCCTACACTGAAAAGCCACACAATATTGAATAGCAGCTACCCAGCTTCCTGCCAGCCGTGTATAGCCAAAATAATAAACACTGTTAAAATAGTCCCATTGTGGGACCGAGGCTCATTAAAACACATTACCGTTCTAACCCTTTGGGGCGCCAGCATAGTTTAGTCCATGGCCCATTTTATGTCCCGAACTCAATCATAATGAGCTAAGGGTATTAGGATACATGAGAGCAGTTATTTAAAGTGTGTTCATTGCTTAAACATATGTATTATGCAGCCAAACTGCAATGGCTTTGTGCTTGTTCAGAGGCCTGAACCACTTTTACATTTACACTTCATGCGATCAGTTGACATTTTTATCATCTGAGGGCGAACGAGAATAAGCTTCAAATCCTAGATCCTACTTGGTACACTTCACATGTGTGACCCAGAATCCATGAAACAGTGTGCTCTTAGACTGAGCAGTAAATTAGTTGACTGGTTACTGCAGCAATCTCCGGCAGGTTATCAAGTCACCATGCAAGAGCTGTTACAAAATGCAAGAGAGCTCTGCATTAGTAAGATAAAGCTTGACCTACAGTAACATCTGTACTCTTTTCTCCAATATACTCTAATGGCTGTACTATACTGCATATCCTTTAGTTGCCCTACTTACATCAGTATGTTATTTCTGTTGTATTCTTATCTATATCATACGTTTATGCTGCTGCTTTATCATAGTTGACCCCTTGGCAATCACTACGTTTTTAACTAATTTTATCTTAAGGAGAGCAAAGAGAGAGACTGTAATGCATTGTATACAGTGTGCACTAATATTCAGATATTAGCTTAAAGGCTTTCTGCAAAAAGAGTGCATGAAGATCTTTGTATCTCAGCATTTTAGATAAAGTGTGGAATACAGAGGCATGCTTTGCACGTGTGATACACATTAGCCATGTTTCCATCCACACATTTTTATCCGAATTAAGTGATATCGAATGAAAAATGCCTTATGGAAACAGTCAAATTCGACTGAATTTCATGAATATCGACTCAAAGGAAATACATTCGGTCTCATCGGATTTTATCTTGATCGATATACGGCTTATGCGATAAACGCTGATGGAAACATTATTTGCCGAATAAATAATAAATTGCGATTAAGTTTTAGGTAATTTTATGGTTGCAACCCGCCACAAAACAAAGAAGTTTTAGTTCATTTCCACCCAGTATTTCCGCTTTGTTTGCACACATGGCGGGTGTCAACAAAGACAGATGTAAGTGGACGAACAAGGAGACGCACTACCAGGAGTGCCGACACAAATGTCCGTTATGATGCAATGATCGTCTACCACAGCCTGTAGTACGATTGATGGCCAGCCCTTTCTATTGACAAAATCCCTGTAGCCTTCAGCAGGGGGTCTAATCCTAATCCTAATCTGGAGTTACGCAGCGATATATCATGCGCCACATCCACTCCAGGTAGGTATATATACCTTTGCATCATCCTCGTTCGTATGGCATTGCACACGGCGTAAACTCACTGGTGTACGGTTGTTTTGCTGACTCCAAACGTTTCGCATACCACTCTGTACTCTGCGTATGTAGCCAGTTTGTAGAGCGCAATGGCGATACGCTTCTCGGTTGGAACCGGAGGGCGATAGCTTGCGACATCTGGGAAAAGGGACGGGCCAAGAAAATTACACAACAGGTCAAATGTTGTCTCGGTCATCTGAAAATGCTTCAACCAAAAGGGTTTCCATGAAGTGTCTCTGTACCACGATCTCCCAGAACTGTTTGGAGCGCTGTCGTTACCACACCACAGGCCGCCTCTGTTGTCGTCGGGCATTTACGTGTATCTGCATCATCATAGCAATGTGTTGATAGCATCGTTGTTTTCTTATTATAGCTTGATATGTCGCTATCAGCTGGCACATAAGCACTATTACAACTTGTGCAATATTGATCATTTGTTGGTAGATGGCGCCATCCATTTTGTCTAGCAACACTTTGTTCGCAAATGTTTGCTTGAATGTTGTGCGATTCAGTGCGAAAATGAATGGAAACACCTTCAGATGTCTAAAATCAATTCAATATACCAATTTGATCGCAAAACAGGATGTGACGTCATTACGCACAGGTTTTTATTGGCTTCAAAGCCGTTGGATGGAAACACTTTTACCAGCTTTATTCGCATGAGTTTTTTACCGGACTTTAGATAATTCGATTGACGAGTGGATGGAAACTTAGCTATTGTGAAATGCAGTGTGAAAATGTCAGATGTGTCACACTGTATATATATATATATATATATATTTTTTATTTTATTTTTTTTAAAAAGGAGCACCTTGTGTTGTTTCTGAACATACAGAACAGACAAGTTCTGTATGTTCAAAAATATAAAACAATAAAAAGTTGATCTAAAAAAAAAAAAGAAGCACAAAATGACAGAGAACGGCTAGTTTATTGCTAAAGGGTCAAAATTAAATGATTTATTAAAAATGTAATAACAATAACTTATAACAATAACTTATTTCACCAGTAAATTCCTGTTAAACGACAAAAACAATCACTGGATGGGAAAAGGTTTGCTAGAACAAAATATAATAATAATAAAGTCTGCTCTAACATGTTTGCTTATCACAGGACTAACCAGCTTTAATCTGCAGTATTTGAATATGTTATTTCTTTATTTCCATGTCTACTACATTGATCTGCTGGTGAGGATGCTGACATTTAGTGCAGTATCAT
The DNA here is from genome assembly GCA_023566125.1 of Zingel zingel. NCBI lineage: Eukaryota > Metazoa > Chordata > Actinopteri > Perciformes > Percidae > Zingel > Zingel zingel. The sequence goes on along the minus strand of CM042333.1, from coordinate 12,932,877 downwards.
GCAGCCAAGACCACTTTTACAATATTCTCTTTTTTTAAAACAAGTCAGCTAGAAACATGAAAAAGTCAGACAGTGTTTTTTAACCAACTAAAGCGTGATTTATGGTTCTGCGTTAAATCTACGCCATGGCTATGTACTAGGGCTGCAGCTATCGATTCTTTTTGTAATTGATTAATCTAGCACTTAATCGATCGATTAATCAGATATTTTTTTTAAATTCCGTTTTTTATATATATATAAAAAACAGAATTTAAAAAAATACATATAATAGATATACACGTTTTTAAACAACCAAAACTAGACCTATATGTAAATATTAGTTATACTTAACCTATTTTCATTTATATATTTGATTATATATGTCACACAGCTCTATTACACTTATGCTATTAGATCATTGATCAGCTGTTTCTCCGTGGAGAAGAGAGAGAGAGAGAGAGAGAGAGAGAGAGAGAGAGAGAGAGAGAGAGAGATGCACAACAATCAGCTGTTTTTCTGAAGGAATAGTCAGCGCGTCAGCTCAGATCGTGGTCACCACTACGTATTTTCTTGTCTTTGATTTTGGTAGTTGTTGTGTTTGATGTAGTTTCATCGTCCATACGACTCTGTGATTTACTTTTGTCGGTCCTCTTCGTGGAATGGATGATTAAGTTAGACTCAATGTTTTCTGTTGAGATGCTAAAGCACTGACGTCGTGCTATTATTGTGGTAAGCTAGTTTGATTTTGCAGTAGGCACACTGTACAGAGTTTTAGTTTTAATTACGTTTGAAGTGATTCCAAACTTTGGACACTCGTTTCCTCCAGCCTGTCTCTTCTCTTAGCCCCTCACTATTTACGCTCTGGCATGTGTCGCCAGCAGCAGACTGAGCCGTCTGGTGTGCGACAGTAGCGGAAACACCGTCCGTCAGCGATACAACGTTAGTAACATTGATTTAACGAAGCTTCGACGCAAGTCATTTTGCATTGAGGATTTTTTGTAATGGAATCATTCGAGTAATTCGAGGAATCGTTTCAGCCCTACTATGTACATAGGTACGTTGAGACACGCACCCTACGCCGAACCCTACGCCGTAGCCTGACGTGCACCTCTCGAAAAACACGTCGCTCGGTCGTGGCTTGGTAGTGCTGTATTTCCCCCTACTCATTTCCGGGTTGTCCTTCTCTATAAACAACATGAAATCAAGGAGAGGGTTAACTTTTCTACTACAGCTTTCCCACTGTGGTCAGAAAGCACAGGGGAGACACTTTGTTTCTCTCACTATGACTCTAGAGTCGGTACTCGCTCCGAAGCTAATCACAGTCACTCTCTCACTCGCTCTTCCACACACTCCGCATGGCTGGCTGATAAAATCTGGCAGTGATAGTTGTCATTTCAGCCGGCAAAATTGACTGTTGCCTAAAAATGCTAAGCCTGCTTTTGTCTGCCTCTGTCTAAAAACAAGAACCCATTGTTTTGAAAATGACTTAGTATATTTGGCCCCGACAACGTGTTTGACAACCACATTGGACTCAGTTCGGTAGTGCTTAGCAATCAGAAGAATAACTGTGTCCCTTGTAGGGAGTGTCATGTTGTCAGCATCTAAAGCTCTAGCCTGTGTTCACACAGAGAAGCTCAGCGAGACACAGAAATTGTGTGCGGGAATGTGTATGTGTTTGTCTGTCAATGTGCTTTGTGTTAGTTCTGCTCTGCTGCGCACCACTCTAGTTCCCCACCAGTTGTCTTCTTTGTCTCAGTCGTCTAACTTTTCCTCTTCGTTTGTTTTCCCATGGCTGCTCTCTGTTTTCTTCTCTGACATTTATCCCTACCATGCTCTTTCCTTTTCTTGTAAATTACATGTGGCAGGTCAGGACACAGTGTTACAACTGTTACAGCTATCTTTGGTGTTGAGAAAAACGCAAGGCAGTGTCAGGTGATATCAAGGTTTACAGGGTCTTTATAGGTTGTGCACTTTTCATGACCCTTAACTGCAAAAACCTGTCTCAGCAAGTTATTTAGATCAGATTTGTTGCCCAATTCTGCCTTATTTGAAGATCACCAGAACTGCTTTATGATAAGTATACGTAGATAAAGAAGAAACATTCCAGTAGAGGGTCTGAGTATCCAGCATTGAGACCTTAAAGGGTAATTCCAGTTTAGGTCTTTTCATGTTAAAACTTGGTGTCTGTTACCAGTAGGGTTGGGTACCGAAACACGGTGCCAATAGGGCACCGTTTGACGTAAACGGTAGTAACGAGACCGAATAATAACGAAAATTTTGCTGCCTCATTTCAGTGCCTGACTTTTTTTCCAGAAGCATCGCTGCACGGAACGCTACGTTACCGTTAGCTAGTAGCTGGATTAAACACAATGGTTAAAATGCTGACAGCTTACGTTAAGCGGTGTAAAGTGTGTCTGTATTTCCCTGTAGAGGATTCCAACACCGTTGTCGGAAAAACAACACAGACTGTGCGTTTACTTGAAACTCGCCTCGCCAGCCTCGTGGTGCATTCAAAGTTATTGTAAAATATCATTTTCCCATCTGGTGCTTGTTTTTGTTGTTTACCAGCAATTTACTGGTGAAATAAGTCATTGTTATAAGTTATTGTTATTACATTATTAATCATTTAAATTTGACCATATGGCCTTAGCAATAAACAAGCCGTTCTTTAATGTTGCCAACTGTCGTTTTGTGCTCCTTTTTTATATTTTATATTATATGCATTATAAATATAGTATATATATTTTGGTTGAGGCACTGTTTAGACACTGGCACCGTTTTAAAAGTATCGTTTTAGCACCGGTATCGGAAAAAACCCAAACGATACCAAACCCTAGTTATTAGAAACAAGGACGAGTAGTACAGGTTGAATGTTGCCTTCGTAATAGATTTTTGATGTAAATGCCATTATATAATCCATGTAATTTTAAAGTAATAGTTCTCATATCGGTTCATTAAACCTAAAGCTAAACCAGGAGATGGTTAACATTGGAAACAGGAAATAACTAGCCTGGCTCTGCCCAAAGGTAAGGTAAGGACTAGTTATTGGCCGCACGCAGTGACGTCCTGAACTATCCAATGGTTGCCTGTTGCCTGTGATGTCCAAATGAAGCTTCATGAGCCATTAGTTGTATTTGTTGACCCAACTAGATGGTGCTCTTGGTTTAAAGAACAAGGCACAAGGAATGGCAATTGACTGTGCTTTTAACCCTTTGTTGAACAGAGAGTACCATATTTTGGGCTCAGAAAATAAAGAACATGACTTTCCTGGCAACCTCACACTGACAACAGGACTAAAAGATGACATGGCAGACAGATACTTCATACTCTCAACGTGTGAGATAAGCCAAAATGTCAAACTATTCCTTTGACATCTGAGTAACATATTTTATAGTTTTGAAAGAGCCAGAATCTGTGGATGGGGAAGTGGGGCTACTCTTGTGTCATTGTGTCTATTTCCTCTTCATCATCACAGTCATCACTGTCTCTCGGGGGTTTTGCTGTCTTGGCCTTCTCCATGACTCAGCAGAGGGGAGGTAAAAGGCAGCAGTGACGGCATACCCCGACATCTCTGAATAGAGAAAGAGCCTCTTAGGGATTGTAATGTTGTCGGTTTGACCTTTTCTTAGAAGCTTCACCCATGCGCTTTGATGTAATTGTTGACATGTGGATCCCAGGGTGTACAAACTGCTGCTCCTCAGCGGACTGATGGCTCTTTGATTGGAACGCTCGGTCCTGCTGAGAGGTTAAAGATCCTGCCTTAAGACATCCCGGAGCTGTATTGCTGGGGGGTACAGCACTCTACACGCCAACACTCATTATGTTAGTGAGTGAGTGGAAGTTGGTTGACTATCATAGGCTCCCTCTGAGCTCTGATCCTCACAGGTAAAGCCCTCAGCGACAGTAGATCCTGGTTTTTTTGTACCAGAGGGTCACTGAATATAAACAAAATGTATATTTTAGGGCTTCAACCAACAATCTGTTGATTATTGTTTCAACTAATCAATTAATTTCTTAAATTACAAAATGTCAGAAAATATTAAACATTTGCTTACAATCATCTTCCCAAAGCCCAATGCATTTGGACAAAAGTGTTAAATTGACTGATATAAAACACAGAAGATTTTCACATTCGACGTAAGGATTTTATTTAATTAATAAGGCCTTTAGGTAAAGTATACATTTGTTTGTTTTTATATTTCAACAAGGTTTCTTCCTAAAAGGAGTTTTTCCTCGCCACCTTCGCACTAAATGCTTGCTCTTGAGGGAATTACTGGAATTGTTGGGTCTTTGTAAATTACAGAGTGTGGTCTAGACCTACTCTATCTGTAAAGTGTCCTGAGATAACTCTTGTTATGATTTGATACTATAAATAAAATTGAATTGAACATTGTCAAAGTACTGCATATCACTATTTTTGGAATTAACATGACAACCAAGTGGTTCATGCCTCTGGTTAAAACTGAAAAAACTGGTTGGTTGTTCCTTTTTATTACTAATTTTAACTACATGGCGGTGACTTGTTTTCATTTAAAGCCACATAAAATCGCAAAATGTCGTCAATTCACCCACACTGGCCTGATAAGATGACGAAATGGTATAATGAGCTCGAGCTTTTGGTAACACTATTCAACAGCATGACACTAAGTTAGATATATTGGTTATCATAAGGGCTGCGTCACATGAACAGCGCGTGAGCTGATGAGAGTATTCACCCCACATAGCTCTTCCCTCATGGCCTCGTTTCATGTTAAGGTAAGGTCACATCTAAATTCAGTCCAGTGAAATGTATTCACACTTTGTACAGAACGCATGTAGCTGCTGAGCAGCTACTGTATTATTATATACAGCCATATGGCATTATATTATATACTTGAATAAAAAGCAGAAATATTAAGTATGGTTAATTTTATTAACTAAATGATTAATCCAATAATATAGATAATAATGGATATAGTAATTGAAAAAAAATAATCATAACAGTAGACTTAGCTACCAGCTGATATAGCCTACACATTTACCGATTATGCTCATTAATCTTCAAGATGCTGCTAAACAACTCGAAAGGGATAGTTCGGCATTTTGGAAAAATGCACTCTCTCATATTTGTATGGCAGATATGCAGCTGGTGCCATCAGCCAGTTAGCTTAGCTTAGCATAAAGACAGGAAGCAGGGGGACACAGCTAATTAATCCATAAAAAATAATAATAATAATAATATGAACAACAATTCTCCGTTCTATAGTGGGTTATGTGCCGGAGTATTTCTTGGCCAGGATCAGTAACTTTCTGAAGTCTTCACAGATGGTTGCCTGGAAACTGCACCCAGGCAAAACTAATCATGTTCAACTTGTTGTTTTTGCACAGATTAAACAAATGAGATATGATATATGTGATAATTTGTTGAGCTTTAGAGGTGATGAATGATTTTATTTATTTTTTTACCTTTGGAGAGAGACAAGCTAGCTGTTACTCCTTGTTTCTAGTCTTTATGCTATGCTAAGCTAGGCTAAGGGGCCGCTGGCTTCAGCTACATATTTACCGTACAGATATGAGAAACACATTGATGTACTTATCTAACTCTTGGAAAGAAAGATAATGTTCTGGATAACCATATTTCCAAAACAATTTTTTTTTGTTTCTTACTGAAGATTCCCATGACTGTATAAATGCAGCTTTAGAAGAACACCATCTGTGGAAAAAAAAAATACCTAAAAGGTTGTTTTTTTTTGTATTCTTATAAATGCTTTAAGGTTTAAGATCCTGAACCTTAGCTCAAAATATTGAGCTCATGGGCAGATTTAAGCCCATGAATGAATTTCCTTCTTCAAAGACCCTGATCACTTAAACCCTGCTCTTGCTCAGGCGTTAGGAATGGACCAGAGTTCACGTCAGGTATCACCTAGAACTTATATCTGTGTTTCCTCTCGGCTCACTGACTGTATTCATTTGCATACTTTGAGATGGAGTTTCACATCTTCACTGCTGACTGAGCTCTCTCCCCCCATTGCTTTAAATCCACATTCATCACAAGCTAAATTAACTGCGGTGGATTCATCCTGTCCATTTAGATTGTTTAGTCGTAATGACATTGTATTAACAGATGCTCTGGCAGAGGAGAGGAATAGAGGGTGGGAGAAGATAGTTTCCAAAGAGCCCTGTTTTATTAATGTTAACACGGTGACTGGGCAGAATGATCAGTCTCTTCCAAGCATACATAATTACTATAGTACCCAGAGAAACAGAGATAGAAAGGGAGCGGGAGAAAGGTCCAGACAGGTGCAGTGAGGTGAACAGCACTGGGGAAATGAGGCTCCATTAAGTTTGTCATCAGCAATACGCCACACGAGGTCAGTGCTCAAGATGACACTCTCATTTTCTTCCTCCCCCCTCTCTATCTTTGTCCTTCTCTGGCCTAATTGTTTGCATCTTTTCATCTCATATTCTAATCCTGTCCCTCATACTCCCATCATTTCTGTATTTAAAAGCCCCTCTCTCCATAAGGCCAATTAAAGTGGAATGAAGCGTGTACTCAACCCTCTTGCCCAATTCTTCCCTGCCCGTCTCGGTATTTAATATGCATGGCTCTAACCATTAAGGCGAACGGAGCACTCTACTCTGGTGTGACTCAATCCATCATTGTGCCCATTACGCCTACACAATAAAGGAACAATTCAAATCAAAGCCTCGCTTTCGGTGAGTTGGCCCAACATTCACTTTATCTGATAATGTAAAGGAATGAAGTATATATAGTATAAAGCGGTGTAGATAACGGTGAGAGTAAAACGTTGGACTATAGCTTTACACAGCGTGGTATTACTCTGATGTGGCGACAAGGTTTAGGATGATTCAAATGAATGCGTAGTGGTCGACAAATGTTCTATAATACAATAATGTAAAAGTAAAACGTATTCCTGTGTTAGGATTGACATCATGTGGTAGATAGAAAGTGGGCCTATATAAACTAGTTAAGGCAGTAAAATAAATGAAGATGACAAATCACCAGCATAAGGAAATTAACACCTCTATAAATTAATTCATTTAGAAAAGGTGGGGAAGCTCCAACATATATCTGTGTATGGGACACCATTTGAACTCTTGACAGCGATTATAGCCTACATGTCCCGACGGCTTCTTTCCATCAAAAAAAACAAATGGTTCAAATACACTAGTCCAGTAACAAACAAAGATCCACATACCAAGGGTATAGTACACAATAAGAAAGTGCCAAAGTAGCCCAGTATCTCTAGGAATTATTCCACATCATTCTAATATCAGGATAAGACATTCAACCCTAGTATGCACAACACTGTAAATGATGACATAAAAATGAGTATTTTATAAATGTGTACACACGTACATGACTGGGAACAGGGTGCCCGGCCAATACCCAAAGCTATGGTATCAAACCATTGTGGCTTTTCTTTTGTCTTTGGTTTTTTTGTTCCCAATTTATGCAACTGCAAATTGTTGATTTATTAGCTTAAGGTTCTATTTGTGTAAATTCAAATACAGGCAGTGACCAATGTATGTCCTAGTTGATTGGGTACCACTCTGCCAATGTCCTGTAATAGTTCCCATTAAGATAACTCAATGTATGCCTAAAAGAGACAGAATGTGTGAAAAAGGAGGGGGCATGGAGACCAAAGAATGGTGGGGTAAAAAAGTTCAGCAAAAAAAAAAAACAGTAGATGTAAATGGTCTATGGAGAGCTTGAACAACAGACAGGAAAGAAGAGAAGCGGCAAGGGAGGCAGGAAGATGAATAGACAGACATGTTGGTCCAGAGATAGAGACAGAAAGAGAGCAGGAGATAATAAATGATTGTAAATGATCCTTTATTACTGTGCAGAGTGCAGCACTCAGCATTCTGTAAACTGATGAGCCATGGAAGGTGCTGTGTGTGTGTGTGTGTGAGAGACAATGTGTGTGTGATCCTCTGAGAGAAGGCAGTTTTCACATTTATCCTTCAACCCCTGTAGATTCCTGTCCTGCCTGCTACAATTACTTTGCCGTTTTGTTACACAGTGTGTGTGTGTGTGTGTGTGTGTGTGTGTGTGTGTGTGTGTGTGTGTGTGTGTGTGTGTGTGTGTGTGTGTGTGTTCTTGTTTATCTATATTCATGGGGTCCAAAAACCGGGTGTACAGTATACTTGTGGGGTCCGGACAGCTTTGTGGGACCCAAAATGCTGGACCCCACAAGGTTAAAGGTCTGTTTGAGGGTTAATACTTTGTTTTAGGATTAGGGTTAGAATGAGGTTATGGTTAGGGTGAGGGTAAGGGTTAAGGATAGGCATTTAGTTGTGATGGTTAAGGTTAGGGTAAGGGGCTAGGGAATGCATTATGTCAATGACAGGTCCCCACAAAGATAGTGAAACGCACTATGGGGGGGTGTGTGTGTATGTGTGTGTGTGTGTTCTTGTTTAACTTCATTCGTGGGGTCCAAAAACCGGGAGTCCAGTATACTTGTGGGGTCCGGACAGCTTTGTGGGGTCAAAATGCTGGACCCCACAAGGTTAAAGGGCTATTTGAGGGTTAAGACTTGGTTTTAGGATTAGGGTTAGAGTTAGGTTATGGTTAGGGTGAGGGTAAGGGTTAAGGTTAGGCATTTAGTTGTGATGGTTAAGGTTAGGGTAAGGGGCTAGGGAATGCATTATGTTAATGACAGGTCCCCACAAAGATAGTGAGATGCACTATATGTGTGTGTGTGTGTGTGTGTGTGTGTGTGTGTGTGTGTGTGTGTGTGTGTGTGTGTGTGTGTGTGTGTGTGTGTGTGTGCGTGTTTAAACTCCTCAGATCTCTGCAAGGTAAATCCAGAGAGCTAGCTAGACTATCTGTCCAATCTGAGTTTTCTGTTGCACGACTAAAACAACTTTTGAACGTACAAATGTTCCACCAAGACATGTTCCTGCAGCAGCACCAGACGCTTAGTGCCGCCCATGACGATTGTGATTGGATTAAAGAAATGCCAATAAACCAGAATATGTTTTTCTCCCGTCCCCGAATGCTGTGTGGACTAGCCAGACCCTCCTCCGCAGCGCTGTGGTCTGGCAAAGCGATACTACGTGCACACTAATTAAATCACAACAACAAAATATATTTCTACATATTGTAATAAGTGCTGTGCGGTTTCGGTCTAGATTAATGCACCATTCAGGGGAATACTTATTTTCTTAACAATCAAGTATCTGGTTGAAGCCTGAAAATATTGTAAACAAATTAATAACATAATTAATTACACTGCTCGGACTGTTCAGCTCCGTTTCAGACTGATACCTCCGGTTCAGGCTGGTCCTCATCCTCAACACGTGCCTTTTTCAGTCGCGGAAAATACTTTTCAATACTCATCTGGATTGAAGCAGCAAACATTCAGTGTAAGAGTAAAAAATGACGTGATATAATTTATAATACGTTTATTTGATTCACAGCTGCTACATATAGTGTTTTGACCTCGACAACCCAACTGCATTTTACCGCAAACTTGCGACTAGTTAAATTTCTAAAGCAGGCGCAATCGCTTGTTTGCTAAGAGTCGGGTCGAGACTCCAATATTAACACACTGTGTACACACATTGTATTCAGAATGAATTTTAGAACTTTTTAATCTGCGATTACGTAAAGATGTTCACGAGATAGACACCAACCTTTCGTGAACTTGTGAATTTCGCCAGCCGTCTTCTCTCCTTTATGGAGACAGACGCTATGTGCACGGTGGGCTCCATGGTGTTTTAAGCCCCCAACGTCGCCTTCCAGGCAGATAACCCTCACGTTAACCCTAAACATAACCATTGCCGCGCTGCCTGGAAGGCGACGCTGGGGGCTAAAAACACCAAACACAGCACGGTGGGAGGAGCTGTGTCTGTGTGTGCGTGTGTGTGTGTGTGTGTGTGAGACACAAGTGACGGAGAAACAGAGGAGAGCAGGGAAAAGAAATGCAGCTGAAACGCGTTTTTAAATAAAATAATTAATAACAAACGCAATGTGTGGCGGCCGGTGTTGATAGTGCGGCGCACCGCCACACATTAGTCTATGTGTAGGAAACACTGAGCTCTCTGTTTTAGCTACAGAGTGAGGCATCACACTTCTATTCCATCTTTGTTGGGAGTCGCACATGCGCAGTAGCTAGGTAAGGACTACTAGCCAGTCAGAAGCAGAGTGTGAGGGCGTGCCACGCTAGCAGCTAGGCGAGCATTATAACGGGTGTTACAAAGTGACCACGTTTGTCACGGAAGTAAAGGCTGGACTATAAAAGAGCTGTTTGGAGCAGTTTGTGAACAGTGTTTTCTGTTGGAGATGTTAAGTCCCTTTGGGGTGGACTTTGGGCTTTTTCACTTTGTAAACCTATAACATGCACAAAAAAGATATATAACACAATAAAGGAAAAGGGGAAAAGCCAAAAAGCATAATATGAGCACTTTAAATGAAATGAGCTGGTTTGACCATGGAGATGCAAGAAACATTCACTAGTCCAGAACACACAACCTTTTTTCCTGTATTTACTTTCTTGCTCCCGCCCCAGACACATCTGACCAATAAGAATAAGAAGTAAACGTTCTTGTGTGGTTTGTAACGACGCATTTTGGTACACTTCAAGTTTACTAGATCATCAACTGGTTTGGACCAAAGCAACGAACAACAAACGATAGGTGTGAAAACACCCTTAGTCTAGATCCTGCCCTTGGTCTGGACTTTGTTTTGGGTTTAGACTTATGATGGTAATACAAAGGTAATGTGAAAACTAGCTGTATTTGTGATGTGACTTAACTAATTCCATGAGAGGCTTAAAATTAAACTCATGTTTTGATCTGCTTTACTAAGCATCTCCAGGTACATGGTTGGGCTATCCACCCAGGTCAGTGTAAGATGTAGGTCAGTGACTGACTGAGGAGGATAAAGAGGCTCCATGAATCAAACACATCATGCAGGGCTTGACATTAACTTTTTGAGGCACTTGTCCTTTGGACAAGTATATTTACGTTACACTTGTCAATGCACAAAAGTTACTTGTCCGGGTAAAGATTTATCATTTTATAAAAAAAAAATGTGTTTTGCTAATGCAGAATTAGAACCGTTGAAAGCATCCAAACACTATCAACATTAATACAATTCAGTTGAAACAGCAGAAACAAATGTGTCCCAAGAATAGATTTCCCCTTCAACAAGAATAAAGGATCTCCAGACTCCATAAAACAAAGTAATACGTTGCACGCCGGTGTGCAGAAGTTAATATATTGAGATTCTAAGTCAATATTTTAAAGTTTCTCATTACTTTCAGATTCCTAGTCAATATTCTGAGTTACTAAGTCAATATATTGAGATACTAAGTCAATATTTTGACCAGAGGTAAAATTATTTTGTAGACAATGGATTTTGCCACTAAGTTTTTAATACAATTTCACTTTCTACCCGGCAGAGGCTGATTTACCAAGGGATCCTTTAAAAGGTGTAGCTACTTTACAGTTGATTATTAGCTGATATTTAATCCGCCAAGTCGCGGAGCTGAGGTTTTACAATAACTGATGGACAAACGAGCAGTGGAGTAGTAATGCTCCGAGGCAGAGAGCCAGTCGCTAAATGAGTCAAATTAACGTCATGCTTCATCCACACAAAGCACCTTGCTATGGCCACGAGTGACAACGGTATTCGGCTCGTTTTCTGTGAACGATGTGGCGAGGAGGTAACGTTAAGGTGGAGTTAACAAGCTAATGTTAGCCAACTAACACCGGCTGGCTCGCCGTGCTTTCATGCTGCATCGCTTACAGAGAATTATCTGAACAGCAGGCTGGGTCTAACGTTAGCGGCCCGCTGACCCACTGCCGCTGGGTCCGCTGCACCAGATTGTGGGGAAATAATGCATTTGTTTCAAATCGGTAACGTAGACGTAATGAGTGGCACATGACGTGAAGTAACATGGCGTTTGATTTTGTTTTAACTTGTCCAGTGGGGCAGTGTCTCTTCCACTTGCCCTACAAAAAAATCCGACAAGCCTTAATGTCGAGCCCTGACATTTATTCTTTCACCTCTGCCTCAATTGATAACAATTGCTGATAATACACATACGTCTAACTCCAAATTAAGTAGTTTGTTAGATTTTGTACAAATCAATTTGTCTTGCTTAATGATAAGTTTGTTTTTAACAGTGTGTTAGCTCAAAAGCAAAATCATTTGCTTAAATTTCAATTAAAATGTTATTCAATTCATTTACACCACTTTTGAAGACAAAACATTTTTCACATTGGACTCTTGATGAACTGCCGACATGTTTTCTTTCTCCCTCTAGCTCAGCCCCACTTCTCAAAGTGACTCTACATCACTTTATCAACGATTGTGATTCTACTGGGGCAGTTTTGCTGGCTGATGTCACTATCAGCTTACTAGCAAAGAGGAATCTGATCTATCACTTTTAAAGCTGCCATCATTCTGCTTCCCGAGGACGGACGGACACACACACACGTTTATTTCACTATCGTTGTGGGGACCCATCATTGACATAATGCATTCCCTAGCCCCTTACCCTAACCATCACAACTAAATGCCTAACCTTAACCCTTACCCTCACCCTAACCATAACCTAATTCTAACCCTAAAACCAAGTCTTAACCCTCAAACAGCCCTTTAACCTTGTGGGGTCCAGCATTTTGGGCCCCACAAGGCTGTGCAGAACCCACAAGTATACTGTATTCCCCGGTTTTTGGACCCCACAAATATAGTAAAACAAGCACACACACACACACACACACACACACACACTAAATTGTGTGCGTGCGTGCGAGCTTAGCCCCCCATAGTCTCACTGATAGAGAGTAGTTGACAGTGAGTGGAAACTGGCTTTGTGGACACTGTGGCAGGACCCATAATGATAATACTGGATTATTTTACTTGTGTGACAGTTGGACACTTTCCAAAGTTTTGAATACATTTGTTAACAAGAACAAGCCTCTCTGGGAGCCTCTCTAAAAAAGGAAAGAAAGACAATAGTGGTATAGTCAAGGATTCAACCAGAGTATGTATTTCCTTCACAAATGAATGAAGGACGTAAACAGAGCAACTGAATGAATTACTGAAGTAATGGAAAGACAGACGGGTAGGCTAATTGAGTTGAAACCCAGAATTAATGCAGTGAATAGCATTAGAAAAATTTGACTGTACTGAGCAGCTGTTGTACATATGTAATGCCCTTTAGGGTAATGTTGAATGCCACTAATAAAATACTTAATGCTGTAAGTGGTGCTGTTAACAGCACTTTATTTTTGGTTCCAACAGTGCACAGATTGATTTTGCGAGTGCAACTGCAGGTGGTCATTTTTTCCCTCCAAAATCATCAGTGTCAAGATTAGGGATGTAACAATTACCGGTGTAACGGCAAACCACGGTAAAAATGTTGACAATAACAATTACCGTTTTCATTTAAAATATCATTATTATCTCGGTGGATTACCACAGTGTGGAAGCCGTGTGTTTAATCCTTCTCAGCTTCATCCGAGTCTCCTGAAGTTACCGCGCAGGCGCACTGCGTAGCCTACAACGTGCGTTTCTTGAAGTTAGAAATGGCAGAAGGAGGAGATGACAGCGCTCGGGAGATTTATCAGTCCTCTAAGAGGACTAAGTCTGAAGTATGGGCATATTTTGGTTTTAATAAGAATGCCGAAGGACAGTTGATTGAAGGCAATTATCCTGTCTGCAGAACGTGCGGGAAAAAAGTTACTGCTAAAGGCAGCCATACGTCAAATCTCCTGAATCATCTCTGTGACCATCACCCACAACTTTATAGCCAATGCAAGGTAAGTTAACGTTAATGTTTTAGCTCAAATGCATGGTGTGGGGACTTCGAGTTAAGGGAGAATGCAATGATCCATCTGCCTAACTTAATAATAACTTGTCAATAATGTAACCAGAAGCAGCAGCTACTTAAAATGCACATTTTCGTTCAGTGGTGGAGTGTGGAGCTTATCAGGACACTTTTTGCAGCAATCTCCTATTGCATAGCAAAAGACATGATGCCTTTCCAGATGGTTGAGAGGCCTGGCTTTCTGAGGGTGATGAAGGTTGCCGTGCCTCATTACAAAGTGCCTTCATGCAATTTTTTTTCAAAGACTGAAATACCAAAGATGTACAACGCAGTCAGAGCTGATGTTAGGAAAAGTTTGGCTCAGGGTGAATTCTTTGCTGCAACTACTGACCTCTGGACCAGTGAAAGTGGGGCTGGTCTACCATACATCAGCTTTACAATTCATTATCTCACCCCAGACTACCAACTGGAATCACACTGCTTAGAAACCCAGTTTTTTTCCCAGAAGATCACTCCGCTCAAAATATTAGAGAGTTTTTTGAAAACATGTTGGATTAGTGGGGGATAAACAAGACATATCTGGTCTCCATAACCACAGACAATGCAACCAACACAATCAAGGCCTTTGAACAGTTCCAAGATCTGTGGCTTGGATGTTTCGGTCACAATTTGAACCTGGCCATCTCAAAGGCTCTGAAAATTCAGAGAGTTGAAACAGCAGTCAGGGCCTGTCCTCATCTGGTCCAAGGCTTCTCACGGAGCTGGAAGAGAAAGAGAGGACTGAGAGAAAAGCAAGCTGCCCTCAACTTACCACCTAAGGCTCTCATCCATGATGTAGTGACCTGATGGGGATCTACATACAAGATGCTTGAGCGTTTTCTCAGCCAGCGGCAGGCAGTCTGTGCAACACTGGCTGGAGAAAGGAGAGTTTGGCATCTGATGCCCAAGGATGCTGACATAGTTGTTATGGAGCAACTCTGCCAGCTCCTTGAACCTCTAAGCAAGTTTACAGATGCACTTGCCTCAGAGACACGAGTAACTTTATCAGCCATTAAGCCAGTCCTTGACCACATCACTGGTGATGTCCTGGAGGAAAATGATGAGGATCCAGCCCGGACCAAGCAGATGAAACAGGTAATGAGAGAAGACCTAAACAAGAGATACACAGAGAAGGCAAAGGGTGTCATGCAGATGGCTTGTTTCATTGACCCCAGGTTCAAAACTAACTGTTTAGATGAGCCTCCGAATGCTGTAGGTGACAGCTGTGTCCAGCTGTCAAGTCAGGCAGGAAAGGAAAGGTTGCTTAAAAAAAAAAAAAAAAGATTACCTCAACAAGGCAGCAGAGATCTGAAGATGGGTCAGTTCCAGCCACCCCAGAAAATACAGTGAAGGAGGAAATCAAGGTCTACGTGTCTCTTCCATCCATTCCAGCTGAGGATGATCCACTGGTGTGATGCTGATGATCTTGCCAGGATTGCAAGAAAACTTTTGTGTATCCCAGCAACCAGTGTTCCATCTGAGAGACTATTCAGTGCCAGCGGGTACATTGTTTCCCCTCTTAGTTTACTTAAACCAAACTAAGTAAACATGTTGACATTTTTACATTTTAATCTCAAGTGAATAGAGATGCATACATACATGATGCTAGATCAGCAGCATCTTATTTGTTGATGATGGAGAGAAGAAGAGTACTTTGGTCATTTATCATGTCAACATGACCACTAATCAGACAGGGTTACAAGCATGTTGATTGCATTGTATGTTTGTAACTTTTTTGCTGCTTCTTGGCCAGGACTCCCTTGAAAAAGAGATTCTTGAGCTCAATGGGATTTTCCTGGTTAAATAAAAGGTTAAAAAAAAATAATTAGAGGTTTTCCACTTTGATCAATTCTTCTTGTTCGACTTTATGTAAGCCATATTGCCCACGCTCATGTTTGTGGGACATGTATTGTGTGTGTTTGTTCATTGATGACTTTCTGAAAGTGTGTCACGCCCACACATCTATTAAAGCTGGCTGGGTGAGATTTACCTCATTAGTTAAACAGCTTGAAAAGCACATGCGGGGGCAGCGTGTGTGTGTGTGTGTGTGTGTGTGTGTGTGTGTGTGTGTGTGTGTGTGTGTGTGTGTGTGTGTGTGTGTGTAAGGCACAGAGTGACTTGATTTGAAGACTTTTATTTCTCATGTGATTATCTGTCATTCAACTGGTAAAATAGGCTAGTTGAAACTAAATGTTTTTGAATGAAAATGGTTGATTTCAAAAAAGCTCGTCAGTTATTTGTTGCTGTGATATCAAATTGGATTAAAATGTCTTGTTTAATGCCTAAACAGGGGATCAGGGTTTCCTCTTCTTTGATGAAGGAATCAATGTTTGTTGTGGTTTTGCATTCACTGATTTTAGCCGTGCTGGCATTCTGGGAAACCCAAGTGACTGCCTGAAGAGGATTCGCTGTCACAAAGTTGAAATGAAGTTGTTGCAGCTTGAATCCAGAGGGAGGGAACAAAACAAATTATAAAATAAACTCATGGATTATGTTACAGCTGCCCCGAAATCCCAGGTGTACAACTCAGCTCACCGTTTAAGGTTTGATCTAGAAAGGAGCTTCCTACAATATCAGTGCAATAGACAAATGGGCCGAGTTCTTAAGGTCGTCATGTACAGATCCTCTGTGTTTGGTAAAGCTGTCCCTGATGACTTGCCGTGCATTAGTGAAGGTACAGCAATCCCCAGGGAACAGATTACTAATGGCACGGTAATGGGCAGTCGACAACTTTAGTCACTACTCTTACATCACCTCTCTTAGGCTACACCTGCAGCACTGTTGATGTCATTGAGGCTGTGTGATCAACATTTTGACAGTGAGGATGATATATTTAGAAGTTAGTTTTACAGAGTAAACCTGTGCGTTCGCTCTCCTTGGTACTGAAGTGATGTTGTTGCTGTATGGCATATTACGGAGTCCCTTGGCCTCTCGTTTTTCACGGTGGTTAACTGATAGTAATGGCCAATAATGCCAGAAAAACACCTGTGACAACTTCTATTTCCTGGAAAGGACAGGACGCACACTCCCTATAATAATAATCATACTGATACCACAAACCACATGAGAAAAAAAACAAACTACTACTTGTATACTATGTGGTAAGTTAAAACTAAGGTAAGTCACAAGGTATACATTCAACACAGGATTGTAAATTACTATAGGAATAAATGAAAGTGATGTTAGAAGCCACCTAGAAGAATTTAATTTAAGGTATTTTAAGGTCACTGTATTACCACATAGGCTATGCTCTAAATCCTAAACAGGGATATTAGAGGGCTTGGGATGATATTAAGGGGAAAAGTGCTTCAGATTCATTTATTTTATGATTCGGTACTTGTTTAAATAGTTTTCCAACTTGCGTTTATCTTCCATGCAGTCATGAAACACATTCCCCAGTGTTTTCTCTATGTTGATAACATAAAATTCCTTTCGCCACGGTATCAGAAATAGGGCAGACGCACAACAGGGTTTCCGCTATGTACACCGCGCACCACCACTCCTTCAGCTGTTTATGAAAAGTCATAAAGTCGTAATTACACGACTCGGCAGAGCCGTGTGCTCTACTGAACTCAAGCGAACTGTCATCCACTCTCTCCCCCCTTTAGGGTGAGCAACTGGAACAGTGGCAGGACGTCATCACTCGCAAAGTTATTGCAACCAAATAAACAACAGGGCGAGTATCTACTTGTCACTCAATCTTAGCCAAAGTGACAAACGGCAACGAAAGCCGCGACATGAAATCCGCACTCACGCGGGTCCCGTGAAATATGACAGCTACAGTTTATTGGAAAATAGCATTGTGGACACTGCATTTGATGAATTTACCGTTTATCAGACCCCAGATGAGACAAGAAGCTGACGTTAGCGAACGCTGCGGTGACGCGCCCTCTGCCTTTGACTCCCCGCTGCAGGAGAACGCTGTATTCCTCTGACATGCTGTATAACGTTACTGTTTTAAAACCGTTTTTCAGGTTAGTGGGGGTGCATACCGCTCAAAACCAACATTAAAAACGTAGCTAGTAATGTTCACTCAGCGTTTTGTTTTGTTGTTAAACTGTGTGTAAAATGAGCGGTGACGTTAAATCACCCTACGGTACCGTCTATTTGCTGGATGGCTTCAAGGTAACGGTTGGTAGCTAACATTAGCAGATAAGCCCGTACTCTCTCACACTCAAAAAATTATTTCATTGACCCTTCGCTAAGCCCCGCCCTCCTTAGTTACTATTGCTACTAGGGCTGCAACTAACGATTATTTTCATAGTTGATTAATCTGTCGATTATTTTCTCGATTAATCGATTAGTTGTTTGATCTATAAAAATGTCAAAACACGGTGAAAAATGTGGATCAGTGTTTCCCAAAGCCTAAGATGACGTCCTCAAATGTCTTGTTTTGTCCAAAACTCAAAGATATTCAGTTTACTGTCACAAAGGAGAGAAGAAACTAGAAGATATTGACATTTAACAAGCTGGAATTAGAGAAATCTTATTTGTTTTAATAAAAAAAATGACTCAAACGATTAATCGATTATCAAAATAGTTGGCAATAATTTAATAGTTGACAACTAATCGATTCATCGTTGCACCTCTAGTTGCTACGCCTGACAAACTTTTGTGCCTGGCACGTCTATTACAGTATGTATGCACTGGTTTCCAAGCAATGCTGTGCTGAGTTAGCTAGCCAGCTAACATTAGCATGTCAGAATCAGAAAGGGTTTTATTGCCAAGTACGTTTTTTAACACATACAAGGAATTTGTTTTGGTGTTGATGGTGCACGTCACAATGTTCTTACCTTGGAGCAAACGTAGGTGTTTTTGTTAATCCTGTCGACATTTAGTTGTGAATGGGCCCTCCCGCACTGCTTGGTCCACGCCCGGCGTTTCTCCCCTTGGGTTTTAGGTTTCGGGAAGGGAAAAAATTCCACCTCCCCGTCCAAACTTTTAGGATACCGGGTATCAGATTTGCACAATCCATACGCACAACGCTTCGGCATGTTTCCCTCGCTCGAAAGCTTGACAGACATCCTGTGCCTAGTTACGGTTGCTAAGCCACAATTGGCCTGTGGCGGTTTTCGGGCATGGCTTAGCGAAGGGTCAATTATAAAAACTACTGATTCATGTATCAAGGACACTCTTTCACCAATATGCTTGGCAAACAAACAATAGCCTCCAAGACCTACAGTATTGTAGTTCATTGTTAAAGCTAATGACTCATTATACAGCACAGTGTTACAACAAAACAAGAATGAAGAAATCCTCACGAGCCACTAGCAGAACGTCTGCACAGACTCAATCACATATCACACACAGTCAACAGGCAACTTAACAACCAATAGCCTACATCAGGGGTTAAACCAAGAACCCCTTAACTTAAATAGAGACAGAGCAGGGACCCTCTACTACACATGTATAAAATGAAGTTGAATAACGAACTGGGCCTACAATAACTAGAAGGGCAGCCCAAAGCCTTTTTGCATACCTTTTTTTGCATATAATACTAAACTATTAAAATAGCTTAATACTTGTTAATTGTTGAATGTTAAAGATTAGGATTAACTGCATCTGTGGGTGTCCTTAGTGACTACCTTACCTAAAGGCCAGTAAGCTGTGGGGATTTATATTTGCTAGTAATATGTTGGACTCATGTAAAGACTTAACAATAATTTGGAGGCCCCCCTGCATTGACTCTGAGGACTCCCTAGGGGTCCCAGACCCCCTGTTGAAGATCCCTGGCCTACGTCACAAATTGGGGAACTTTTTACTTATTAAAAGCCCTACGGGCATTGTCCCTGCGACTGTCTATTGAAACAGCGACAACACAACTGCTTTAGTGAGCAGACAAACAAGATGCAAGACATAATATAACTTTTATAATGTCCACAACTCCATGGTGAGGAGTTAAACAAACAGACAGCCACGGCGGGACATTTAAACACCAAGAAAGAAACCAGCGAGCAAAGAGACCGACAGAGAGAGAAACTGTTTCTGACTCACCTTATCTGACGTTTAAGTCCATTCTTCTTTCATGCATGGCGGTGCTATGCTCCATATCCATGCCATATAATGTCCAACTCCACTTGTTCCCGTGACGTTCGTTGTGTTGACATGTCCCCTCTCCATCGTTGTTAGCTAACGAAACACAGTAGCCAATGTTATTAACGTTAGCTACACCTGAAAACTAGCTAGCTAACTCTAATGATATTGTTAACTTCAGCCTATATTGTGTGTTGTGAGGCCAAGACTGCAACTTGCTTCACAGTTCACTTCACAGTTTATTTTCCAGAGTCCTGTCCATGGCAGCGACTGTTTGATATACTCACTATATTTTAATCAAATAATGCAGCGTCACCTGTCCTCCGTTCTGTAGGCTCGACTGAATATGATACCATTTTTAAGCACACAGACTGACAGCTATTTCAACCAGTAGGGGCGCTGTTTCACACAATTGAGGATATCAAAGGAAAATGGTGAAGATGTACAAAACAACTAAAAAATTGTATGTTCAACGTTAATTGAAAATGTAAGTGTTTATTACGTGACAAAGAACATCATGTAATTTTTAATATAATAACGATAATAAGCTTTATTTATTTTTTATTATATAGCTTGTCAAAAGCAGGTTTCACCAACATAGAACAGAAAACATACATGATATAAAATGTACAAGTAAAGGATGCAATGAAGTAAAATTTCAATATTATAAATAATAAAAATATAAGCCTCAAGGGTCACAATGGGTGTCAGGCTTGTTGCTACAGGGGCCGGGGAAAGATGAAAGTTGTTATCTATAATGTCTCAATTAATTATTAAGACTACAATGCTTAAAATAAATGATCTCAATATATCTAAAACATAAAATACGGCATGTGATTGTTACTGGTTGGTTGATCAGTGGCTGATTTAAATAATAATAATAATTCCTTGTGGATTCTGTTTTCGAGCAGAAAACAATTTTTTAAAAATCATCATCCAAGCCAAAAACCTTGACCATGTGCCGTATGAGAATATCTGTCATTACACAGGGATTGCAGAAATTCTCCTGAATTAAAAATATTGAGTGTGTCAAGATTTTCATATTACAACATTGCTATATTTGTGTGAGGCAGCATGTTTTATATGGGCAGCACGTTTTATAACAGCTGTGTCGATGCAGCTGTAGCTCAGAAACAGAACTCAGAACACGCCCAAAGCAAGAGACAACTGAGCCAATACTCCACTGTTATAATCTTGTCAAGAGACACTGTCTGGAGTTGTTCCTGTCACTTCATATGGGAGAATGACGTTGTGGATTGTTTGCTCCGGCCTTTACACCCAAGTGACTTTTCTTTCAGAGCTGCATTTATGGCTCTGAAGCAGAAAATGTACAATTCACCCTTGGTGCTGTCATCTGTTCACAAAGTCAGACAGTTTATGCCATCTGAGTTCTTGTCGGGTCAGCACTAGACAGTATCCCTAGATGACATCACAGGTTTAAATGTGGGGTTTCTCAGCAAATTGGCAAAATGTTGTAGCAATGATGCTGGGTTCACCATGCTTCCATCTTCATAGTCTCGCATTGCCAGACCCACCTCCACAACACTGTCGAGGAGGGTCTGGCTAGTCCACACAATATTTCGGGATGGGAGAAAAACGTGCTCCGGTTTATTGGCTTTACGTTAAACCAATCACAATCGTCTTGGGTGTAGCTAAGCACCGGACGGAGCAGCGGTGCCTCTGCAAAATAGCCTCTGGAAGGAACTTGTTTTGGTGGAACATTTGTACGTTCAAAAGTTGTTTTAGTCGTGCAACAGAAAACTCAGATTGGATAGATAGTCTAGCTAGCTGTCTGGATTTACCCTGCAGAGATCTGAGGAGCAGTTAACCATAGTCCTCAGAAATCCACCGGAGTTTAAAATGCCAACACAAAGAAAGCAGAATGTGACGGACATCCGGCCAAAAATTAGGGACATCCGGAAGAATTTCCGGCGGCAACTGAACAATCCCGGAAATGAAACATCGTCAATATAGACTACATCTTCATGAAATTATCTGAATCCTTATGAGCATGTTTCCTCTCTTCATTGACGTCCACAATGGAAATATGTCTTGAACTTGATTGTGTCATCCTTAATAGTTAGTAGATTTCTGTGATTTAATGACTCTTATTTCATGTCAAATAAATTCTACTAAAAAGTTCTAATTGATGAACATTGTTAGCGTTTGCTTGCCAGTTAATGCTTAAGCTAATGTAACAAAGTGTAATATAGCTTTATAGTACAGTGGATACTTAACTACATGAACTGGCTGTTATTGTTTTCATGACAAAAGTTAGCTTCAGTTAGGTAGCTAGCGAAAAGGGCTGTTGTGCACCATGTTTAGCTACCAGCGTTTTCAATTAAGCTAGCTGGCTACAGGCTCCAGTGATAGCAGATTAAATTAAATTGTGAGCACTATAATCTTTGAAATCAGTCCCCTGAAAACAACCGTCAATATGAACTATGGTAAACTGTCCCTGGTTACAACTTGACCGCTTGACATTAGAACATTACAATGTATTTATTCATATTCTTCAGTAATATGAGTTTATTCACACAAAGTGATATTCTTAAGTACATTCAAAGTTTATTCACACAAATTATGGATGTGGCCTCATATGCTAAGTTAGAAATTGTAGAACAAAACTTTTCCACAGAGAGACCTTTGGTTTATGGTTGGAGTTCAAGCTTCAAGAGCAAATTCAATGCAGCATCAGTTTTTTTTTTTTTTTTTTTAAATGATACCATAATTATTAAGAAGGGGTAACATATTGAAAATTTGCGGATGTAATCTCATGACTCCATTTTCTATTACCTGACGCCTGATTAATTAATTTAAAGTACCCACCTTAGCTCACCCATTTGTCTCTCCTCTCTCCCACAGACTGTCTCCAATAAAAGGAAAAAATGAAGTGTCTAATAAATTGAAACCTTTTCTTTAATGCAGTGGATACATTTCAAAGTGAATAAGTAAGACTGGCAACATGAGACGTGAGAGGCTGGTTTGTGAGAAAAATAGGCTTCTAATGATTTTTTTATCTCAATAACTGGGCATATTTTAAATACTTGGGTACAGTTATTGCACCTACATTATGCTATTAGCCTGTACAATCGATCTATCTATCTATCTATCTATCTATCTATCTATCTATCTATCTATCTATGCACTGCATTCATCCCTTTCCATAGTAGGTTGAATTTTAGCTCAATCCCTTTCTCCATCGCTGCTTTCCATGTGACTATGAACATCTAAACGTATGTAATTGTCTCATGGCTTTCTATTATTTGCTTTCTTTCTCTCCTTGATTTGAGTTTCCTCTATAAATTGCTCCTCTCTACTGTTGAAAGCGGACTCTTTTAGCTAAACAGCGGATCGATTTGAAGTTGCCGTACAGTGTCCATAGTTGTCATGTTTTACAGTAGAGTGATCCAGAAGACTGGCCAGATAATGACCCCTCCCTCTGTGCTCTCTGACAGGGGAAAGCTGAAACATCGATAGCCTCCATTCAGCCATTTTCAATGCGAAAATACCTCTGGGTGTCCTGTCTTTTGAGGTGTTAAACGGCGGAAGGAAAGAAGGAAACACTTTATTGGTGCATCAGAGACAGTAGCCACGGTAACATCTTTGTATGTACCAACACGTCCCCCCCCTACACCATACAATGACATAGGTTGTTTATTCCTACCCTTTACACAATACGACCCACAGGAGCATTTCATAAATTAGCACCCTTAACAGTGGCAGGAAATACGACCCACAGGAGCGTTTCCGTCCTCATAAACCAGAGAACGTAACGGCCGTGGTTTTAAACATCTCGTTAGCGTTTTTAAACAGTCACAGTTTGGTTAGGTTTAGGCGAAAAAACTGCCTTGGTATGTTTAGGCACCAAAACTACTTACAGTTTTGAAAAAAAATCGTGGTTTGGGTTAAAATCATCTGTTACATAACTTCACTTCCGGGTACGCATTTATTCTGTAAAGTTAAAATAAAATAAACGTACCGTTTACTTTTAACCCTTTAATACTTTGTCTACTACAATACCTTCTGCTTTGCTCCCATCACGCAATCACAATGATAGTATTATTAAAATGAGTAAAAAACAATGACAAATAGGCTAAAGATCACATTTTTATTCAAAGTGAGTCCGCCACTGATCAGGTGACTCCTCTGAAATCCCCCCGCTGTGAGGCTATTATATATTGCCGTTACAGCATGTTACCTTGACTACAGTACAATAGCTGAAGGCCTGCCTTTCACCATATTTCACCGTATTGCAACAGAATCAGGCCTAACCATTCAAAAGAGTAAATGTTGCAGTGACTTAACTTTGGTGGACTGACAACCTCGGTCAGTCTGTCTGGATGTTTTACAAGTCCTTCATTGAACTGGAACTTTATTAAACATGAGGGGCTTGTCTTTCTCAGACACATACATGCACGATATCACCATTTATACTATGCTCGTACCATTAGCATACAGTATTGTCGGCTACAAAATTACATAAACACCTCCCATCAAAGTCTCCTGTGATTTCATGCATATGAGGACAAGGTTATTTCCTCTGTGTGTGTATATGTGTGTGTGTGTGTATATGTGTGTGTGTGTGTGTGTGTGTGTGTGTGTGTGTATGTGTGTGTGTGTATATGTGTGTGTGTGTGTGTGTGTGTATATGTGTGTGTGTGTGTGTGTGTGTGTGTGTGTGTGTGTGTATATGTGTGTGTGTGTGTGTGTGTGTGTGTGTGTGTGTGTGTATATATATATGTGTGTGTGTGTGTGTATATATGTGTGTGTGTGTGTGTGTGTGTGTGTGTGTGTGTGTGTGTGTGTGTGTGTGTGTGTGTGTGTGTGACTGCCTGTAAATCTGTCCAGAAGCCTTCTGGTTAATATATAACCGCTTAGGCGTTATAATCATGGGTGATGTGGCACCGTTAACATTTGCATGCTAACCTGTCATCTTCTAGTGATTATGCTTGAGTTATTGAAACCCATCCTGTGTGTTTTATCTTGAAGTCCTGCACCGAGTTGGCCACGTGTGAGTGAATTATATCCTGTGTGTGTGTTTGTGTGCATGTGTGCATGTTAGCTACATGCTTTCAACTGTGCAAAGCAGCAGGTGAGTCAAACCTACAGTAGTGAGGGTGTAAAATACAACACTTTTTTTTGCACTTAAAATTACCATTTTTTTTTATATTGGACATTTGCCAGAAAGAAAAGTATTCAATGTCAGTTTTACAAAACATCAGACCAATAAATCCTCACCAAATCTGAAAATATGCATACTGTTTTTAATGTGTTCAATCTCCTTCAAAGATTAGGTGTTTCTTTTTGTTTTTGTCAATGTAAATCTGTCAATTGTTGTCTGTGCATTGCCACAGTTGTTTTCCAAAAATTCAATGCTTAGTGGTGCACATGATTGCAAAGTAGTATTAAATCTCACAGAGATGATTTTTGATCAGCAGATCTGATATTTTGCTCAATTTCCTGTGCTACAAAAGTGGTTTGAATGAAATACATACATAAAATGGATTAGCAAACAAGAAAACGCTCCTCATTTTCTGCTACATTATTTTTTTGTTAAACCATAAGTCATAGTTCTGTACACTCTCTTTGTATAAGATACAACACAGACCAAGGTACTTATCAATGCAAATTAGTTTATCGGAATGATAAGTAACTAGAGACCATCTTGCGAAGGGATCAGGGCTTTAAATCAACTTGTTTGATCACCAGCCAACACAGCTAGGTTTTTAGAGTTACCAGCCAATCATATTTTTCACTAGTCACGTTTGTTTTTACTAACTTCACTGCTTAATTTCAGCATCTTTGTTTGTTTTGGCTCTGTTCCGTTCAACTTCTCCGTTTCAGCGTAGCTCGTAATTGATACCACACTAGGCACGTATCCAACGGTTGTACGACACGTCACAACATAAGGAATACAGGATTAGTACGCCAAGCAGTGTTACCATATAAAGATAACATTTCCAAGCCAAAGACAAACAAAACCGCCCGAATTTCTTGGCAAAAAACAGACCAATCTGTGTGATGGAATTTCCCAAAACACTATGTTGTGGTATGATAAGACTAAAGGCAAAGCTTAGACAACATCATAGTCATTCATAGGTCACAGGTCAGGGGACGAGAATGTTCGGCTAGTCTCTATTAACCAAACCTGTTCATGTATAACTATGTTCCTAGACTCTCTATGGATTCAGGGAATCTAGGCAGCTGTATGATAAGGGAATGTTTTGTCTCAGGAATGTCTCCTTTTGGAGGTTGGAGGGCCAGTCACACTCTAGCATACTTTCCAGAGAGAGAGAGAGGTAGGCTAAACTGTACTGCCTGCCTAATTGTCTCCTCAATTGAGTGTTCATTAAATGCTCCTGTAAAAGTCTCCCGAAGCTTCTTCACGTGTGTGAATGTCTTGTGCTGCTCCTGAGTTTTGGAGGGGGGTGTTGGACGTCAGAGTATGGGCTGATCTGCTAATGTAAGCTAGTGACCATTACCTTGAAACCATCCAGAAAATAGACGGTACCGTAGGGTGATTTAACGTCACCGCTCATTTTACACACAGTTTAACAACAAAACAAAATGCTGAGTGAACATTACTAGCTACATTTTTCATGTTGGTTTTGAGCGGTATGCACCCCCACTAACCTGGAAAACGCTTTTTAATCAGTAACGTTACTACAGCGTGTCAGAGGAATACACACAGCAGCGCGTCTGAGGCAGAGGGGCCGTCACAGCAGCGCGGCTAACGTTAGCTTCTTGTCTCATCTGGGGTCTGATAAACAGTGAATTCATCAACATCAGTGTCCACAATTCTATTTTCCAATAAACTGTAGCTGTCATATTTCACGGGCGTGAGTGCGGATTTCATGTCGCAGCTTTCCTCGCTGTTTATCACTTATTGAGTGAAGTAGTACTCGCCCTGTTGTTTATTTGGTTGCCATAACTTTGCGAGTGATGACGTCCTGTCACTGTCACAAAAATGTAAGAAAAATCAGTGGCTTTATATAACTAAAGTACAGACAGTGTTGACCAATGTCTTTAAATTCCTTTATGTTTCTTTATTTGTAAAAATATATTATTCATGACATATTTCAAAAGAAAAGTTAGGTGAAAACATTTTCCAGACACTTAAAATATTAATCTGAGCCTTTCAGTGGCAAAACAAGCACTTTTGTGAAGGTAAATACAAGCTGGACAATAGCTCTTTTAACTTACATTGTAGCTTGTTTTGCCGGTGCAGACTAGCCTGGTCCTACCAGACTCTCGTACATTTCATTTGTACAGAGAGTCTGGCCTCTCTCCATTGACAAGTGTTAACTTCCTTGAAGGCGGGTACTCTGTTGAAGTTTAAAACTATTGGATCTGCCCAGAGCCACTCTGGATCTGCCATAAGCAATCGTTAACATTTGGTTGTGACGTATGTCATGCGCATGTGCAACAAGAGGGGAGACTGTCAAGGCTATTAACCTTAGCACCTAGTATTAGCCTAAGCCAACTCCTTCACCACTAACAGAGCGAGCTGGAAAATCAAACTTTTCCCGAACCCCGTGGGAGGAGGGCCACAACATCATGGCCACCAACAAAACTCAGCAACGATTGTCCTTCCTCGGGCTTTAACTTCTGGATATTCGGCAGTGTTGCCACAACGGACCGAATGGCTTCGCTCGCATCTTTCTCCGCCGCAACTCTAGCGTACGGCCTCAACGTCATCGTTCTCAGCCACTCCCTCTGTTCGCTGATTGGACCTGTAAAGATTTGGCCGGAGAAAGCCCAAGACTATACCGCAAACCCAGACGGAGTACTGAAGCAAAATGAAAATTGAGCGGAAGTAAGTAGGAGGGCGGAGCCAGGCTACTGCAGCGATCTTGCTTAATACTCAACCCGAATACTGGACCAATGTCAAAGATTGTAGTGCCTATCAGTCACTTAGACAAAAAACCTAGGAAAATAGGGTCCAGGTTGAAAAAAACGGTAGTTACCCTTTAACCCTTGTGTTGTCCTCTCGTTGACCATGCAACTTTTTGTTTTTCTGGGTCAAAATTTAAAATTAAAACAAAAAAGTGTCGAAAAAGACAACCAAAACATTGAAAAAACAACGGTTTCGTCGCGTTTTTTAATGTTTTAGTCACTTTTTGAAGTTCAAAGTTTGAAGTCAGTTTTCAGTTGTTTTTGTCGGGGTTTTTTTGCATTTTTTTTGGGATGCTTTTGTCATTTTTTTCACTTTTTTTAAGCTTTTTCCAACATTTGTCACTTTTTCAATGTTCTTTTATCGATTTTGTTAAATTGTTATCAATGCTATAAAATGTGATAAAACACCCAAATTCAATTAAAGAAGTGAACTGATCATGTATTTTACTTGTGAAGAGTAATAGTTGTATGGAACTACCACGTTATTTCTTTTGACAATTTGTTTGAAAGAAACCCAAATTCCGGGTATATAGAATTTTTTGAAAATGTGTCAAATTTAACTGGAGGACAACAGGAGGTTTAAAGAAAGCAGCGCGCCCTCATTCAGACTTTGTGGAGTTTTTGTTGTTATGTGGTGCTGTAACTCTTAATGGTCTTGTTAGCTGTGGACTAACTTGTTTTTTTTCCAAATGCTTTTTGCCTCAGAGCAAAGCTGTTTAAGCTGCTCATTAAAATTAAAACACTTCCTCACTGGACCTCCCTCTGACCCCACACCCGCCTCACAGAAATACAGAATATTCTACTGAAGGTCAAAATAAATGTTCAATCCTCCTACTATAAGTGCCATAAAAAATATTTTTATAAAACCTGTGGGGAAGGTTTTGAAGTGAATCTGTTGGCCCAACATGGTAATCAGAGAAGATTCAGCAGCTGCATTAAATACGAACTAACAACCATAACATCCCCAAGAAAAGATGTAGAAGTTTATCAATTTTCTGCACGTACAAATGCAAAACTCTACTCAAGAGATTAATCCGCAACCATGAAGGAATCCATCTTGCCATTGTCCTATTTTGTCCGGAGGAATTAAAAACACTGAGCTTAAGGGATAATGGCATCTTCAAGGCTGTGCGCTAATAGGTTAAATTCCTTTGCTGTACGTCTCTGTTTGAGGCTGTCCTAATCCCCATTTTCAGGAAAATTCTCAACATTCTCTGCTATGCTTTAACAACTGTCAAACACATCCCTAGTGTTTATTAGAGACACACAATGGACCTCATTCATCAACCGTTCTTACCAAGAAATGTGTTCTTAAACCCCACTTACGCACTTTTTACGAAGATTCTGACATTCACTAATGTTTTCTTATCTTGGATTTGTTATTAGCTAAGAACAAAACCTACGAACACTCAAGAGCACTCTTACGCACATTTGAGTGATGACAGTTTGCCCCACATAATTGGTTACGCACACTTGAGTGATGACAGTTTGCTCCAAATAATTGGTTACTGCATTTTATTTAATTCTACAGTCGTTTACAATGATAGTATTTTACTGTAATGTATTTTTGATCATTTGTTGAAAAGAAATCATAGTATGCAACGAAACACTAACACTGCAATTTACATCAGCAATTAAACTGATTAAATCCTGCGTTATTTGGTGATTGATCGCGCTATTTATAGGGCCAAAATGCAGTGGTGGAATGTAACAAAGTACAAATTCTTTTTTACTGTACTTAAGTACATTTTCCACATATCTGTACTTTACTTAAGTACATTTTCCACGTATCTGTACTTTACTTAAGTAGAATCAATAGTGCATACTTTTAGCTTTTACTTCGTTACATTTTGCAGCAATTATCTATACTTTCTACTCCACTACATTCCGTTACATTTTCGGATCAGTTTTTCCCCCTGCCAAAACGTCTTCCTGACAGTCACACATTTGTTTCACCAGTGAAGTTTGATAGCCATAGATACTGTATATATGGGGCACCGCCGATCCTTCATCAGCTTCCAAGCCGGCTCCAGTGCTCCAGAGCTCGGGCGCAGTATTTAAGAGAAAACTTAGGAAGATATTGGTGAATGAGGCCCATTGATATTGCATAGCCCAGTACACATGCTTTTTAAGGAGTACTGGCATGCACCCACCTATGTTTTCCTTTATATTTACTCAGATAGTAACACTCTAAAGGCAGCTACACACCGGGCCGATATCGGCCGTTGGACAGTCTGGTGAGGTCGGTGACTTGAGTCTGTTCATTGTGTTCCGTGCCGTCATCTGTCCGAGTGGCTGTCGGCCTTCATTTTGGCCGACACAACGTGTTCAGTTGGAGGCAGGACAGTCGGGACTCACCCGGAAACGGCAAGCGGAATGAGTGTGACTAAGCCTCTCAAAATCTGACGAAAATCTTTTAAACTGAAATTTAGCAACTGCATGGCCTTTTTCTCGCTTAAAATGCTTTCAGAAACACGTTTCAGTGAACTATTTTAGTACAACATGAGATTGTATTCTGAAAAAGCCGCCATGACAGTCTGTCTTTGAATTTCCGAAGAAAACAAACCCACGTGACGCGTTCGTCCAATCAGCTGCCGGTTTTAGCGCCGCCTGCTGTTATGGAGCCGTATTACGTCTCGTCGCTTCGGTGTGTTCCGAGGCACTTTTTTTTACCAACTCGGGGAGACTGATCAGTCCAACTGCCTTTTCTGCCAACGGTCGGCCGTCTGGTTGGTGTGTAACTGCCTTAAAACGTTTTGTCGGTTCTAAAGTAAGCCAATCTGTTCTTTCTTTTCTGTTTCATTTCCATTTTAGAACAAAATGGGTGCTTAAAAAGAGTTGACAGAAATAATGAACAGTGGGAATGTGCTTTAGCGGCTCGATACTCAGCAATGTCTAGCTGTGCAATTAGTCAGAAAGTTGATGATACCGAAACAAAGGCTCACACAAAACTAAACTGAGCTCATTTTTGCATATTATGAATCTGATATTCAAATTAGTAGTTTGTACGCTTACAATTGAAATAGGATTGTAGTAAACCCATTTACTGTAGATTATACATGATCTGACAACTTTTTTCATTTTTCACTCAGCTGCCAGAATAAAATAAACCACAAGTGCTGACAAAATGTCAAACAATGGGAGTGCTAAGAAGACAAATGGAAAGGACAAATGTAACAACTTCATAATAAATAACTTTTGTAATAATAATAAAAACTTTGAAAATCTGCAATAGAAACAATTAAAATAGGTGAAATACTGAAAAAGTTATGGTTGAAGAAGCAGTTGAAATACTTGACGAACTCAATACGGCAGTTAAAATGGTAGTGCTGACAGAAGCAGTTTTAGATGTAAAAGGTAAGACCATTCAGTGTACATTTCTACACTAAACATTTCATATTTTAATTACATGTTTCTGGTATAGGATATACTCCTCCACACCAGCCTCTCCAACTACAACAACAACCAATCCATACGGCCGACAAATACCACAATATACATGTTTAACATAATAATTTCAGAAATAATCCCAAATCAGTGTTAAAATGATACAAAATATCCTTTGTTGAATCAGAATTGATCCACTCTGTATTTAAACGAGTTAAATAAAGGAGCCAAAACAAAAGCTAGCGTGCTTTTACACTCTGGGTTCTCCTCCCTAACTGCTAGAAGTAGCTTCACTTCCTACTGCAATGATAACTTGATGCGTATTGAAGTGTACAAATTACCAATTAGTGTTCATGGGTTATTAATGTCTTCCAGGGTATGAATTCATAAATTGTACACATTATCACACATTTTACCCCTGGCTCATGTTGGCCTCTGTAACATATTGAAGTTGACGTCTCCAAATCACAAGTTTATCATAAGTTTCTTCTACACGATACACTCCTCCTGCATGCATGCTTGGGCCAATGTGCTTTCATTTTCCCTCGAACTAAACATCCACTACATCTAGAAATGCTAACTTCAAAAAGAGACAGAGGTGGTTAAGAGTCACACCAAGCTGGTGGCATGAAGGCTAGTTGTGGTGATGTATTTGGGGGTTATGGAGGATTTACGGACATTTCAAAAGCATCGCATATATCCCAAAATCCCTTTATTTACGGTGCTATCTTGCGCTACATCATTATTAAGACAGAAAAACAGTTCTTCGGCCGGGACACCAACTGCGAGCTTCCTGAATGATAGCAGTCAATCAAGGTGAACTAAGGTCTGTGGGTGAGATCGCCTTGAAAGTGACCAATCATAGGAGGGCCAGTGCCTGCTTGGTTTCCGCCCCTCAAATGTCAAAAGTCAGTTTCATTCGGGCGAGCAGAAATCAACTTTTAGAGCCAACCCGTTCTCACTGCGAACTCGGAAAATACGGACGCTTGGGCAGTGGCTGTCAGCGTCAGATACAATGCAAAAATCCCCCTTCAGCGTGTGTGTAGAACGCACAGGGCAGAGCAGTAGCTACGCAGTGCTTGAAGATGATGTAGTATTAAGAGTGCCAACACAGGACTTTCACCCCGAAGACTGGGGTTTGTGTCCCACATGTCACATTTCCTAAACCTGACTGTCGCTTTCTTTTTTTCCTAAACCCAACTGTCCCGTTCTTGTCTTGCAGGTCACGGAAAAGTACCTTTTATAAGCCCACCCATGATCATTTCCTTAACCTAACTGCGTCAAAAGTGACGCCAATAGTCCCGACCAAGCGCGTTTAGATAAAGCACGTTTAGATATGACGCTAAAGGACACTTTTAGTGTCAATAACAACGCCAAAGACACCAATGTCCTTTATTTTATGCGATGGGAGTGAGAATGTGTGTGAAATGTACACTCAAACCACAACTTTTCTCCTCTGTGCTTTTATTGTGTTAACATTCCCCAACCATCTGTTGTCTGAAGGCAGCCTCTCCTCAGTGTGTGGATGTGTGTCTTATTGTGTTTGGGTCATTTGGCCTGCTCGGACAGTTTAGAGTGCTTGAACAGCCTGGGACTGCCTGGAACGTAGCAGCATGTCAGAACTGCATGAATTACAGAAGGCACCTTGCCAACTTTGCCATCAGGACCCTCAGACTCCCTTTCTAGGTTCATTTCCTCCAACTGTGCCTGCACTGTCACATCCAGCAATACAAACCAGCACATGGCTTGCAAAAGGTATACTACCTCTGTGACATGAGCATGTTTTCTCTTATACGTTTTCTCACACGCTATCGAAGTGATTGACAGCAGCTCATTTGAAGGTCCAATAGCTAAAAATGGACACTGTTAACTGTACTCATTCTTGGTGACAATTACGAGACTCGGTGTCCCATTAAGGTGAAATAAAGAATTAAAGAACAGTATGTTTTTGGGCACAGTGTGCGATTTGCTGGGGGGGGATGCGTGGGATTTCCCCATTCTTGTCTACATATCCCTGCCTCCGCTGCATTATTTGTATCCCTGGTGGGGACAAAATGTATCCCCCGCTCAAAGTGATCAAAGCTACTTCAATAATAGACCATTATATACCTAAAATATAAGTATTTTAAACTAAGTAAAGCGTTGTAACGTGAACATTATATAGTGCGATAGAACAATAAAATCCGAGCGGCAGTTGCTGGTTGTATCTGGCCGCTACAGAGCTCCAGGACGCCGGCTACCATCGGTAGTTGTTTATCCGCCAACAGGTGACTGTGAGCCGGGTACAGGCACGGCCAGATGACGGTCCATTCAGGGGCCGTGGTAGTGGAGTTTAGCCAGAAAAAGTGAGCGTCATGCGGCGATGACAGTTAAATTTAGGCACCAAAACGACTAGTTAAGTTAAGAAAAAGATCGTGAACTGGGATTTCCCCAGACATTCCCCAAGAATGAAGGAGCGTTTCCTGGGTGAAAGTATTTTGTTTTCGCCACGAAGTGAACTCCGCTCTCCGGCTTGAAAGCGCTGTGTTTTCCATTGAATATTGAAGTGCATATTTAAATGTTTGGCACTATTTCCATGGTATTGCAAGGGGGATTTAATTCTTGCATGTTTGGTTTCATTGTGTGTGATAAAAAAACAAAAAGAAGTTCAAAAAGTTCACTATCAAAAGGTGTGTAATTATCATTATTATATACTTGTATTTCTAAAGTCAATTTGATTACTGTAGCTTAATTCACTCCCCTGTACAGAAACCTAACCCCTAACCCTAACCCCTAACCCTAACCCTAACCCCCTAACCCTAACCCTAACCCCCCTAACCCTAACCCAACCCTAACCCTAACCCCCTAACCCTAACCCCTAACCCTAACCCTAACCCCCTAACCCCCTAACCCTAACCCCCTAACCCTAACCCCCTAACCCTACCCCCACTAACCCTAACCCTTAACACTAACCCTAACCCTAACCCCCCCTAACCCTAACCCCCTAACCCATAACCCTAACCCTAACCCCTAACCCCCTAACCCTAACCCTAACCCCCCCTAACCCTAACCCCCTAACCCTAACCCCTAACCCTAAAACCTAACCCTTAACATTTTATTTTTTCTTGTCTATTTTTCTGTTTTGTTACTTTGGTAAGCCATTCATTCAGAACAACAACAGCTATACATGCATTTCAGATTCCTCTTCCTCCTCTTGTTAAAACGGGAGCCTCTTTATCTCCTCCATAAGCCAAACTCTAGCTAAATTGTCTTGCTTGACCTTGGCTTCATAAGATTTCTGAGTGGGCATATTAAAATCCTCAGCACTCAAACAGCTGCCTGTGTCACCAGGCAAGCCACTGCACTACAGCTTTAAGTGTGTTTTGTCCAACAGTCAGTTTGGTCATGTAGTGGGTCCCTAGGTTTAATGTGTGTCCGTCTGCTCTACGGCTAATGGTTTGAAATTGTCAACGGCAGTAATTACTATCAGAGCTAAAGAGAGAAATGGGGGAATAAAAAAAAAATAATGGCAAAATGGGATATACAGCAAAAAAGTGTGATCATACCCTGGACGGACGGATAGAGAGGTGTAAGGAGGGAAGGAGGT
The DNA here is from genome assembly GCA_023566125.1 of Zingel zingel. Lineage (NCBI taxonomy): Eukaryota > Metazoa > Chordata > Actinopteri > Perciformes > Percidae > Zingel > Zingel zingel. The sequence goes on along the minus strand of CM042333.1, from coordinate 12,898,167 downwards.
GTGATTTTCGATAAAATTGTAAAAGAACAAAGGACGTTTTGAAGCAAAAAGGTAATACAGGTAAAAAAGGAGATCAGTTGGAAACAAGTATACACAACGAATGCCGCACTCTCTCTTTCTCTCACTCACTCACTCACTCACTCAATCACTCACTCACTCACTCACTCACACAGTGTTAAATATGAAGTATAAGCAAGTATAATAGCATATAACCATTATGTCTACCATTGTACAGTAGAAAGCACTGCGTAATTGCTCTGCATATTATTATAGAGTTATTTGAAGACCTCTTTAACCTGCCCCCATTTTTTTTAACATGTTATAATAATAAGGAAGCTATCACCATGGCTGTAAGGAAGGAAAAGACATATGTATTTATTATACATTTCTGTATGTCTCAAAGAACACTTTCATAAGTTCCTTGTTGAAGTAAGAATGTTACGTTTGATTCAGCATCCATTTGATTCAAATTACAACAGCTACAGGAACTTCTTTTGTATGCTGTCATAGTATCAGGGATGATCATTTTTTCTAAAAAATATACAAACCAATGTTTGAGAATGTACAGTAAAGGCTCCCATCAGTGGAAGTCCATCGGTAGTCAGTAAGAAGAGCAAATCAGATCAACACAAGTTAAGCAAATTGTCATATGTAATATATCAAAACGAGAAGTAGCATTCTTTTATTTGCTGACACTAATTAGGCCACAGTATATAAAACTACCATACAACATAAAAAATAGAACTAAACACGGAATAAGGTTTTTCTTTAGTTTCTTTAAGCTTTTAAAACAGCTACTTGTTTACAGTATTTCATTCTGATAACCAGCAGGACTGCTAATAAATCAATTTTACTCTATGGATATGATACAGTATATTGGTGGTAGATTGGAAGCAGACTTCAAATGATGCCGTTCCTCGAAATTTTAATAATCGGTATTTTATGTAGGTGATCCTTTGTGATTTGTGGTTCCAACAATCCAACCACATGATGGAGTCCCACAGGGGATGCTTCTGCGGTCTTCATTGATTTAGCAGAATCCAAAGTTCCATACATAAGTGGCATAATGACAATGTGGCACAGTTATTGATCCTAACCTTTTGACGGCCATATTCAGAGTTTTCGCCGAGGACGTAAAGATCACTGCCGCTAACCAAGCTGCAGTTGTGGCATTTTCTACGCTTCTTGCTTAATGACCCACTGTCTCAAATTGAAGACTGCAGCACCATCTCATAATAAGCACTGGCTGGAGGATGTAATCACACATCTTAAACTCAAACAACCAGGGGATATCTTGGCTCCCTCAAACAGTTTGCAAGATTTGGTAACTTTTTCTGCTCTATTTTCAAAATGGCACACATCCCGCTCTAACTGGTACAGTTTTACAATTTTGTTTCCCTTTTTTAATGTATGTATAGTAATAATAATAATAATTCATAAGACTAATAGTTTTCAAAGTCCTCAAAGATGCTTCACATACAAATACAATCAAAACAAATGTGTGTGGGACGGCTATAGGCTCTAGTTAATGTTGAAAATTCTTGCTCATTTTCACACAATTACGTGTAGATATGTTTGCTTTGGATTTGCTTTCATTTTTATTATAATCCAAGTTAGAGAGCAATATAGGCTACTACACTTGGATAGCAAATGTTAACTAAGCTACTATTTTCTTCATTTATTTTATTTATTTAACTTGTGTTCATTTATATTTAGATGCAGCTTACCACTGGCCATTTACTGATGCACAGTACTTTAGAGTAAGTAAAGTAAATAAGTGACCCAAGTTAATACAGCAAATATAATTTGTTATTCCGCAGTAGGCTGTAAGTGCATGTTGTTGCATAATTCAGCAAGATGGGCAAATAGGAGACCGGCATACTAAACAGTTTTACTCTGTATTCATATGACTGTGTATAACAAACATGGTGAGTGTTTACACGCTTTAGTATCCCTACTACTGCCAGCATATACTGCAGGTTTAGAATATGACTTCACCCAGATTGTTGTAAATCGGATATGGCACTCATATTTGCTACCTAATGAATATACTACTTGTATGGTTATCCTCAATATCAAAGAGAATATTGGTGTGCTTTTAGACTTAGCCCAGGATATGAAAAGGATTTGTTTTTCTCATGAGTTCTATTCCTCCTTTCACTGCTTTCTCTTCTATTGCTTCTCTCCCACCATCCCTCTCTTTTCTCTTAATGGGAAGCATCTATCACCATAAATAACACAAACACAAACACACACACACACACACACACACACACACACACACACACACACACACACTTCTTTAATTAGCTCTCTGATGGTACAGCACAGTGTGAACAGTATGTATGTGTAACCTCTCCATTTTTCCTATGTGTAATGTCTGCTACAGAGTGTTACGTCTGTCAGCGGCACATTGTGTGTTATGAGCAATGAGACACAGGGCAACTTCATTTACAGTGGCGCTTCATTCTCTCTGTCAATCCCACACACACACACACACACACACACACAGATGCTTACAGTGTGTAAGTAGCCTATTCACAAGCTCACCAGAGGTCATCAATAACAATAGGGAGTGTTTGATTGGTTATATTGTGATAAATTAGATGACTCTGTCTATGGTTTGCCATGTAGGCAACCATTACCTATGACATAACTCACATGGAGCAAGGCGAGGTCATTGTGGTGTATTAATTAAATTTAGAAGATCAAGATATAATGAGAGACATCATATGTGCATCTCTGTGTGCGTGTAGTTATGCCTGGTTAAATTTAGTTTTACCTGCGTTTTTAAGAAATAGTTACATTTATTTATTTACTCTACGAGTTAGATGAGAAGATCGATAACACTGTCATGTCTGTAAGTTCAGTATACAGATACAGTCAGTGGTTTACCGTAAGTCTTTAAGTCTTTAAGTATAAAGCGAGTCTGGCTCTGTCCAAAAGTAACAACTATTACTACTAACATTATTATCTCATAAACACATTTGTTTAATCCATACAGCATAAGGGTGTCATGTGCCAGGCTATTTTCCAGGAGAAGTGACAATTGTATTGGCTCAGCTGTTTCACAGTGTGTGATATGACTGGCTGAGAGTATAATTATTAATCACCACACCCTCATATAAATAACCTCCTTCATGCAGCCCTTTTCAGTCCTTCCAGAAAAATGCGGAGTTTTTTTGTGATTGTTGCGGGCAAAAATCCTTGATTATGCGGCACGTTTTCTTAAAAAATGCGATGGAATATGCAGAATATTTATTTAATTTTATGCGATGAAATTGCGGGAACTTGTAAAAATTGCGGGGACTTGCGAAAACTGCGGTTTCATCATGGCTTCATTACAGGGTCTGCAGCTTTTCGATGATGTTCACGTGGCGTAATTACGTCACTTCATAAAGTTTCCATGGCAACAGGGGGAAATGGCTGCTGCTGTGTGAAGTAAACGCAACATTTCTCAACTTTCTGCTAAAATATATGTGACTTTTTTGCAACGAAAATGTTATGGGATTATGAAATCATGCAAGCCCTGCATATTTTGCGCGGAAATCGGCAATTTATGCGGCGAAAGTGCGGCGTATTTGAAAAAATGCGGCCCCCGCATAAATATGCGGACTTTGGCTGATTATGCATTGAATTATGCGATCGCATAATCGTGTTTTTCTGGAGGGACTGCCTTTTGCACATTACATTGCTGCACACAGTTTTTTGCAGTTGCCCGATTAAAATAGAACCCAACCTGTGAATCAGTGAACGGATTGTCTTACCTTCGGACGCAGCCACGCTGTTTCTCCCTGTTTCCAGTCTTTATGTTAAATCTGCTGCTGTAATACTGAACGGACAGATATGAGATATCCTCATACTCTTTCTCTGGGAAAAAGCAAATAAGCATATTTCCCAAAATATTAAGGTAAAATGAATTATGCTCTTCCATGTAAGAACACTGTATAGCAGTGTGTGTGACTTCATTCAGGCACATGTGTGCATGTCTGTGTTTGTGTGTGCACGTGTGTCAGTAATTATAATCTAAATCCTATTTAGAAATGAGCCCACAGGGAGTTCTGCGCTCTGGTAGAAAATTACTAAAAGTATATAAATTGCTGAATCACTGTTAAATTCATGAATAACTCAAAAGAGGCATTGCAACCTTTGACATTAGACAACAAAATCTAGTCATAACCAGTTTCCAACAAGCATATCTTAAAGCTTTAGTGCGTAACTTTTTGATACTATTGAACATCTGTTACATTCAAGCCATTGCCAAATGAGTTGCTACAAAGCTACCGGCGGTGCGCGGTCATGGAAGGCTTGTATCATGTGGATGTGGCGACAGTTTTGTTGTCATTACTTAGAATTCCTCATGGGGGAAAAACAGAAACTATGCACTATAGCTTTAAGAAAATGAGACACCCCAGGTTCTACTAATCTTTACGACTGGACAGTCTAAAGCTTCTGTAAGATAAGATAGGTAATAAAAGCCAGAAATGCCTTTATGACCCTGATCTCATTTCAGCTTTTCTATAACAAGGCTGATGGGGGCAGGCATTAGTGAACAGCAGACACTTTTAATAAATGCATTCATTTTACTGATTGGGAACACAACCCCCCCCCCTCCCCCTCCACACACACACACACACACACGATGGTACAGCACAGTATGAACTGTATGTATGTGTAACCTCTCCATTTCCTCTGTGTATTTGATTACATTTTTAAGGAAAAACTAAAAACTAGTTTTCCTCTCTGGGTAAAAACTTGCCGTGGCTATATTAGTCTGTGGAAATGCTGCGCAGCTTACACGGTCTTCAAGAAAAATACGCTTAAAGGGATATTTCACCGCTGGAAAGTCATTTATGTAGGTCATTCATGTAGTAGAAATGTGAACATTCTTTAGAAGTTGGTGCCTTCTAGACCGAGAAAAGCCAGAAAATTTATTTTTGACTCATGTGGATGAAAGACAACAACTCCCAGAATGCACTTGCTTCACTTCCCTACGAGTCCACCCCCAAGCCACGCCTACCGGTTACAGACACGAACAGTGAGGCAGGCAGTCAAGTCAACTCAAGTGTGTTTTATTGTCATTTCAACCATATACACGAAACGTTTCACCATGGCTCAAATGGTGTTACACATTTAAAATATATAAACATTATATAAAAATGACATACGAAACAGGCTACATTTAGTGCACACACATTATAGGCTCCATAAAGTTCAGCTAACGCATTGGTAGCATTAGTGCTTGTTGGGATGTAAACACTGAGTATAAACACAGCCGTGAATTTGCGTGGAATGTAGAATGTTCAGCATTTAACAGTCACAAACTCCACCAGCGGTTAGCAGTAGTTGGATAAAAGCACCCCATTTCTGCACCAGTCCGTGTCCGTGTTAACACAGCCCCCCTCCACGAGTCTTACCCGGCGACAGAGCAGCATCTGCTCGGAAGGCTAGCAGGCCTGGTAGCTAGATAGCAGGTACACTGTTGTTCAGCCATGTTTCCACAAAAACAAAAACACAGCAGTCTCTGAACTCGCGTTGGGAGTTTCGTTGAAGTTGGATGTAATCCAGTTTGTTGTCTAATGAGCGGACACTTGCAAGCAGGATGGATGGGACAGGTGGCCGGCTAGCGTTAGCTTTCCACCTAGCTCGAACTCCTGCCCTCGTCCCGCTTGTCCCCTTACCCGGCTAGCGGCATTGAGCAACATCGCAGGCTGAGCAGTGGCAGTGCTGGTCTCCATAGCAGGCGATATCCCTTTAATGTATTGCCAGTATTAAGTTATGTGGCATACTGGGAAAACAAAGTAATTTGTCTTAATAGATCATCATGAAAGAGAGATATCAAGGGACCATCTGTCATTTTTTGTACTGCTGAGTTACTATTTTTTCAACCTAAATTGTAATAACCCAACTTGTTGATGCTGTAGCAACTGAGCTGAGACCCCCCCCTCCACACACACACACACACACACACACACACACACACACACAGTGCGTCTCACTATCATTGACATAATGCATTCCTTAGCCCCTTACCCTCACCCTTAACCATAACCTAATTCTAACCCTAATCCTAAAACCAAGTCTTAACCCTCAAACAGCCCTTTAAAGTTGTGGGGTCCAGCATTTTGGCCCCACAAAGCTGTCCGGACCCCACAAGTATACTGTATTCCCGGTTTTTGGACCCCACGAATGTAGTTAAACAAGAACACACACACACACACACACACACACACACACACACACACACACACACACACACACACACACACACAAAAAAAAACAGAAAGGGCACCTGTCTGCATGGCAAGATGTAATGTGTTATTAAACCACACAACCTTGCTCAGCCTGTCTGCTTTGTGTTCTGTGTGTTTTGGAGTAAACAAATCTATTCACCCACAGCACACACTTAATCTCTGTAGAGCTTCATTGTGAATGAAGGTTATAGATAGATAATATCATGATGAAGATATTAGTTATCCTTACACATTGGAAGGGGAAAATAGTAAATTACACATCATTATCCTGGCAGGATAACAGTCAGTGTGCTTGGGCAGTGTGCTTAATGTGAATGTATCGTCACTTTAATGTTTTAACCCTTAGGTGGAGACTTAGAAGTTAGATAAGCTTGTAAGTCAAAGTTTGCTGCATCAAGTTAAGGTTACGACAGAGGCAAGTGAATAAGTTAATAAGCACACTTTCCACCCAGGCAAATGCTTTGGTGCATATGCTGATGTTTGATCAAGTTTTGTTGGCTATGTAGGTTTTTAGTTCCACCAACAGTCTGTCACAATGCCATTCATACAGCTCACTCAATACACATGGAGACGACAATCTAGTGGTCCTGTGGCCTCTACAAAGATTTAAAATATATGATCGCCAAGTTGCAGCTTTGAGCTGTCAAGTTGTTGTGGAGGTAGTCTATATCCACGACGTTGCACTTCCGGGATTGCTCCGTTGCCGCCAGAAATTCCGCCGGATTTCACTCTGTCAGTAATCTTCCGTTTTCTTTGTGTTGGAATTTTAAACTCCGGTGGATTTATGAGGACTATGGTTAACTGCTCCTCAGATCTCTGCAGGGTAAATCCAGACAGCTAGCTAGACTATCTGTCCAATCTGAGTTTTCTGTTGCACGACTAAAACAACCTTTGAACGTACACACGTTCCACCAAAACAAGTTCCTTCCCAAGTCCATTTTGCGGTGGCACCGTGGCTTCACTCTGCGCTTAGCACCACCCAAGACGATTGTGATTGGTTTAAAGAAATGCCAATAAATCACAGCACATTTATTTTTCCATCCCAGAATCCCTGTTTGGACTAGCCAGACCCTCCTTTGCAGCGCTGTGGAGGCAACCCTCATATGATGTGAGTGCAGCTTTAGTTTTGTTAAGTATGAAAAAGCTTTAAAGTTCCTCCCCTTGAACAACACAATATATACCTCAGAGCAGATCAAGCTTTGAATGGAACAGAAAGAGTGGATTTTGTGGACAAGAGAGAGTAATATCTGTGCTGAAACAGAGGTCTTTTTTTCTTCTGAACCAAAACTTTGAGAGTTTGACTGCTCAGTGAGCATTCAAAAAAAAAGAATATAGTTGTCTCTGGCCCTCACCTCTATTGCATTTTGGAACCTTGACTCTTTAAGAGAATACATTTATGTGTTTTCGTTTGGTCTGTATTTTCTTTGGAAAAACTGAATAGGCTGACCTGATTCTATCTACAGACCCTTTTATATCCCACCACCATGGCTAATAACGCCATGTTACAACAAGTATGTTGACATAAGAAAGATTTGCTAATGAATGCACTAATTACCTTAGCTAATGACCTTATTAGCGTAACTGACTGTGTTCATATATCATGGTGATTATGGTAGGACATTAAGCAGCTCAAGTGCCTGTTCGTTGATGTTGTCAACATTAGCTGCAAATGCAATGTCCAGGTTAGTGATGCAGTCATTTTAATAATTAACCTTACTGTATGTACTGATTATTCTTTTTCCCAAATATTGAAATTATTTTTATATATATATATATATAGCTCTGAAATCTAAAGCAGCTCAAGTATTGCCCTTGGTATTGTCCCCGATAAATAAACAAGAAAATAAATTTAAAAAAATAAGGGATATAGCTGTTTCTTTAGGCGCTAAATGCTTATTAAAAACTATGTTCACTAGCTGGTTTCTAACTTTGTCTGTGTGCCGTTTGGTGCTGAGCAAACACTTTTTAGATCTTTTTTCTAGCTAAAGATTGCTGCCCGCAGCGTCCGATAACAACACTAGCCTACAGTATGAGAGCGATAAGACTGAATCAATACAAGCTGCTAAAAAAATAGCTCATATCATTTACTATAATTGTATGCTGATAATCGTTTTGTAAAATAAATTACACTTTTTTTTTATCTCCAAACTCCATTGTGAGGCTGGACTTGATGAGTATTAAAACCAGGATGGACGTTGACAAATGAGACCAAGTCTCGCTTTTTCCTTAGGTGGGTGGCCATCAACCACTTAATACCACAGTTGACTTTAATAGGCCTGTCGAGCTAAAGCTGTAGGCGTTAATTATTCGTGGCATTGATTGAGAGGGAGAGAGTGTAAGGAGGGAGGTGAAAAGTAAACGTGACACGGAAATAAAAAAATGGATGTAAAGAGGTGGTAGAGTTAAAGAAGAAAAAGATGTGGGGGGACAGAAGAGGGAGGAGAGGAATTGGTGGAGGTGATGTAAGGAGGGGAAGCAAAAGACAGAAAGTGAATTATGGGAGCAGACAGAGAGACCAACGTTGTCAACCAGCTGTGTCATCTTTCTGACTGCTCAGTGGCAGGAACTTACACGTGCACACTCACACATGCACATTCATTTGAGACGGAGACTCCCTTTGGATGCAGGATGCAAGACCCACACACACACACACACACACACACACACACACACACACACACACACACACACACACACACACACACACACACAGTCAGTTAGTGCACTTTAATTGGTAGTGGGTGTGTGCTGTGAGTGACAGGTGATCTTTCCTAATGACAGCTAGTTAACTGAGGCACCTTTGGGGAGCGATGAGTCTACTCCCTTATTGGTTAGATAGAATATAGTAATAAAAACATCGATTTTATTCATTCCGAAAACATTGATATCAATATGACAAAACACATTGCTTAGCCCTGAGTAGGTCCTTGATCTTCTTAAAGCAGCATACAACACCAAAACCTCCTAAGAGGTGCCTAAGAGGCAAAACCTGGGGTGAAGAACTTTCAAATCGCTTGCTGCTGCACAAAAGCGTATAGCTGTGTGTGCAATAAATGATTTGTATCCAAACATCACTACTGTAAATGGTGTGACTGGGTTAATAGATTGGGGTCAACATACCCGGCTTTGTTTATAAAATTTCATTATACGTTTTTTAATGAAATAATTTAGCTATTTTTGTTTAGTTGGAGTTCTGCTTTGTTGCCAAGTGCTTTTGCCAAACAACTTTTAAAGCAGCTACACACCTCTACTGTTATGGTTCGGACATTTATGTTGCCTTAAGTTGTTGCCTGGTTTAGTTATTTCTGTATGTTTCCTGTGTTTTCATATTTATTCTGTATAGTTCTGTTCCCTGTCGGGTTGTATCCTGTTTTGTGAATTGTGTATGTTTTGGTTAATCCCTGTGTTCTGTTCTCCCTTGTGTTTAGTGTTGGTCAAGTTTCTGTGTTTAGGTTATTTCATGTTTCCTGTCAGTTTTTCCTGTTTCCTGTTATATTTTGGTAGTCCTGTTTTCTGTCTTGTCCCTAATCCCCGGCTAGCTAGCAGCCTCTCTGTGTCCCGGCTAGCTAGCAGCCTCCCTAATCCCCGGCTAGCAAGCAGCCTTCCTGAGCCCCGGCTAGCTTGCAGCCTCCCTAATCCCCGGCTAGCTAGCAGCCTCTCAGTGTCCCCGCTAGCTGGAAGCCCCCCTAATCCCCGGCTAGCAAGCAGCCTTCCTGAGCCCCGGCTAGCTTGCAGCCTCCCTAATCCCCGGCTAGCTAGCAGCCTCTCAGTGTCCCCGCTAGCTGGAAGCCCCCCTGTATTCAGGCTGGCTAGCAGCTTCTCTGAGTCCCCACTAGCTAGTGACCCCCCTGAGCCCCAGCTAGTTAGAGGTTCCCCTGAACCCAGGTGAGCTAGCAGCCGCCCTAGTGTCCCCGGGCTCCCTAGTGCCCCCGAGCAGCTCCCTAGTGTCCCCGAGCAGCTCCCGGGTGACCCCGGGCTCCCTAGGGACCCCGAGTTTTCTGGCGTTCCTGAGTGCTCTAGAGATGGGATTTGAATCTTTGCTGTGATTGTGGCTGTTCCCCAAAGCTAATCATAGCTCAGTGGAATCTTCAACTTTAACATCAAACTGTCTGTCTTCCGGCAGCTCATTACAGTACAAAATCTAGTATCCACTCTTGTCTGTCCCACAGCTTTTGCAACACTGGTTCACTACCTTTTAAAAAAGTTTCAAATAGTGACTACATACATGGAAGTAAAGTTTGCGTGTCCTTGCCTACTGTGCCAACTGGATGGCCTGTACTTATCTGATAAAACAGGAGGTAACTGTAGTAAAATGACTGGTTCCTCTCATCTCCCACAGTCACCTTCAGGCAAGAGACTGTGTTACTGCACATGTGTGTGTGTGAGTGTGCGCGTGCTGTGTGTGCGTGTGTGTGTGTGAGAGACCAGGGCAGTACACTAATAAGCACTACTTTGTCCATGTATGTCCTTGTCCTAGTTTAGCAGAAAGACAGAAGAAGGGGGAGCAAGTTACACAGGATAGAGAGAACCATCATGATGACCTGCCACTGTACTTTGGGAACAGGATGTCTCTGAACCAATGTGACACACACACACACACACACACACACACACACACACACACACACACACACACACACACACACACACACACACACAGTGCGTCTCACTATCTTTGTGGGGACCAATCATTGACATAATGCTTTCCCTAGCCCCTTACCCTAACCTTAACCATCACAACTAAATACCTAACCTTAACCCTTACCCTCACCCTAACCATAACCTAATTATAACCCTAATCCTAAAACCAAGTCTTAACCCTCAAACAGCCCTTTAACCTTGTGAGGTCCAGCATTTTGGCCCCACAAAGCTGTCCGGACCCCATGAGTATACTGTATTCCCGGTTTTTGGACCACACAGTTAAACGAGAACACACACACACACACACACACACACACACACACACACACACACACACACACACACACACACACACACACACAGACTATTACTGAGGTGTCTACTGTAGCTTTGGAGTAAAAATGTGAAGATCACATCAGGTAACGTCTATAACCTTCACCTTTAATCAGACTGTGCACAGAGGTATATCATGATTTAGGTTATCAGTTATAGTAGAGAAACTCAGCTAAAGTACTTTACATGCAATCCAATCCAAGTGTGAGATGACTTAAGTAAAAAAAAAAAAAGAAAATGCCTTAATTCTACCATCATTACTTCAGTGTTTGAAACAGCCTGTTTTGTATTTTGATGAATTTAGGTTGTGTTGTGTTTTTTTTGCTTCGTAAAGTTGAATATGTAGAATGGTTAGTTTAGGTTATAGTATGGCAGTAATGGCTGCATTTGTGGCATTTGACTTCCAAAACGGTTGAAAATTGAATCAGTTTTATAATGTATCAACGCTATGGTTAAGATTTGGTTAGGTTCAGGCACTAAACTCGGTTTAGAAAAACACTGTGGCTTGGGTTAAAATGAAAACATATTTGTTAGGGTTAAGGGATCTTTGTTGTCATTAGGGATGGGTATTGTTTAAAAAAGTATGATACCAGAACCAATACCAGAACCCTCAAAGCGATACCGATACCAATAGAGTACTTCATTTGATGCCTTTTTTTTCTACTTTATTCGATATCCACTGTGTGAATGAAAGGATTTTGGCACGCTCAACTGCCAACTACGTCAAATACACCGTGCGTGACCTCACCACACCACAGACTGTATAGGGGTTGCTGCAGCAAATCACACGTCACATTCAATTGAACGCTTGCGATGTTTGGCTGTGCGCAAAAAATACAAATAGTAGTTTTTTTGCTAGATCTGGGTACAAAAAGGATGAAGCGCAGGTATTGTTTGACTGGAGACGTTTCGATACTACTTGGTACTGGGTTATTTCGGCCGGTACCTTGAAAGTTTTCGAGTACCATAACCCAGCTCTAGATGACAATAATAAACATGTCGTTAATAATAATAATGTTAATAATTCAGTACATTTATATAGCGCTTTATCATAGACACTCAAAGCGCTTCAGGGTGGGGGGGGGGGGGGACTACTTTCTACCACCATCAATGTGTAGCATCCACCTGGGTGATGTGTCAAATGCCTGCCCAAATAAAATGTTTTGCCCCTCCAAAATCTGATAAAATACAGAACTTTCAAGGCAGGGAGCGGAGTTTGCCTTCTGGGGAAAACAAAAGACTTTCACCCAGGAAATGCGTGTTCCTTGGGAGTGTTTTAATCCAACCCTTGTCTATATCCTTGACGTTCCACTTCCAAGATTGCTCCGGGGCCACAGGAAATTCCGCTGGATGCATGTATTTTCGCCGATTTCCGTTTCCTTCCTCTTTCCTTTTTGTTGGACATTTAAACTCTTTTATGAGAGAGGATTTATGTGAACTATGGTTAACTGCTCCTCAGATCTCTGCAGGGTAAATTGAGACAGCTAGCTAGACTATCTTTCTTCCGCTGATTATTTTGTAGCGGCTCCGTGCGGATCTTAGCGCTACCCATGACGATTGTGATTGGTTTAAAGAAATGCCAATAAACCAGAGCACATTCTTCTCCCATCTCGGAATGCTGTGTGGAGTAGCCAGACGCCCCTCCTCTCCACAGTGTGAGGATGGTCTGGCAAAGCGAGACAAATCCAAACCTAACTGCCGCTGATACGACCAGGCTGTGACGGAGTTCTGTAGGCAGCGTCACGAAGCTCTATAGCCCTCTACCTCTGCCTTATTCTCCAGGCTGGTTTCTTCATCTTAGTGTGTCCCTTCTTGTTCTGTCTCTCCAGATCTTGCTCTTTCCACACCGCTATCTAGATCTAAATCTTGTTCTGACTGCCTCTCCAGGTCTTGCTATCTCTCCAGACTTCCATATTGTTTTAATAAAAAAAAAAGAAAGATGTGTCTTCTTTATTCATCTCTTTGGTCTGACATAAACTGAGCATAAATTAGATTAAAAAAAATAAAATAATATAAATTGGTATAGCAGTAAACAGTGTTTAATGACCACCATTGTAATCACAGATGAGTAATGTAGCTTAGCATCTACGCTGGCCGATTACATCACACATTTTGAAAACTAATCCTGCCTAATGGTTTACATAGTAACATACTGCAGACATCTTTTCATGATAATTTGTGTTCAAAAGCATGTACGCCTAGTGCGCGCATAATTGGCCCAGACTTTTTCAAAACCATTGCTTGATCCAGTTCTCTGAATTAACAATAACTCTCACAGTGAAATTGGTATTGAATAACCGAAATTAATATCATGATATAGGTTATACTACGAAATTACACAATGTAAAGGTGCTGGTCTAACAGTGCCTATGGATTACATTAGATCAACTTAGCCAAGGCAAACTTAACATTTCATATTACAGAATAACATTGAACTTCAATGGAAATTTTATTAAAAAAACATTACAGTTCCCCATTTATTACATTTTTTTCCCCCCACCTTAAAAAAATATTTGCCACAGTTAGGAGGGCCAGAGAGGGTCCAGACTTAATATTACAGGAGCAGTGACATGTAAGAACCGCTGTTGTTGGCTACAGGTAATTTCACCCTGCTTAGTTATTTTTTAACTCGTCCTGTATTACTGACCAGGCACTATTTGTTCATGCTGGTTATTATTTAAATACCTGCTTATATATCAGAATTTACAGTGTATCCACTTATTTGTGTCGAGGAGGAAAATCAGCACACAAATTGGGTTACAAATTGGTGCGATACTGATCTTTTATACATTTACTGTATTATCAAATTTACAAGTGCATTTCCGACTGCACAGGACACCGGTTTCCCACCAGCCTGAGTAACACTTTGACACAGGGAGTTGCAATTGCGGGATAACTTTATCATTTTCTCTGTGGTGTACAATTTCATGAAAGCATCAATTGAAGGGACATTATGAAGGGGCACTTAAGTCCTCTCTACAAAGCAGCTGTAGAAAGAACATATTTTATGTCACTTTAAAAATGTCAGAACAGAACAAATAACCCACAGAGACGCCAATCAAGTATGACTTCTCACTATAGAGAGTATATTTAAATGACCTGCTATTAATGCATTTTAAAAGCACAATGATGGTCAACGTGATGAATTCTGGGTCATTTCACAGGACAAAGGGAGTTTAAAGAAGGACACGGAGAACAAGGACAGAGAGAGACAGTGGGGGAATGCATTAGCACTGTGTTTTGTTGACACTTTCTGGCATGCAATGGGCTTTTATGGAAGGTGTCACAGTTGAAGAATCGGGCAGTTGAATGACATGACACACACATAGACAGACACACACACACACACACACACACACACACACACACACACACACACACATGCAATCAGCAAACACATACAATATGTCCAAACACACACAATATCACACGAAAATCTCCCTGTCTCTCTCAGGATTCCTATTGCCTGTGCTGTGATGAATATATCATGGGCCCATTTTCGGAGAACAACATGACAGTTCCCACACGCTATGCGGCTCTGCGCTATCACTTTCAGTTAGATGAACATGGGGTTAGGCCAGGACTGGTGGTGCATTTAAACACCATGCGTGAGATTGAGATGGGAGAGAGAGGAAGAGGAGGATGCATGGTAAATCAGGGAGAGAGGGTGAGTGGGTGGTGAAAAATAAAAGGGAAAAGGAGAGAGATAGAGAGGAAGGGAAGTGCTATCTGTATCTGCCTGATCAGTTTCACTTAAGTTAAACAGGAGCTGTGGAGAATGGGGAATATAGCTTGTGTTGCAGAGCGATGAATAGAGGAAAGGTGGGTGAGACTGACGAGAAAGAAAGAAAGCATTGAAAACTAGTTCCCGCTACAGTAAGTTAGCCATCGCCATCTTGGCAGTGCCTGACGTTGGCTAATCCAAAAATGGGCAAAGAGGTGGAGCGCGGATGGAGCTGAGGCGTGCTGAATGAAGCCTACAGTCTATGCTCTCCTACTGTGATGGTAGCCCACCAGGCTGTATACATGTTTAATTTTGCTGTAAAGTTGGGCATTTTAAAATGGGGGTTTATGTGTACATGTGTTTTAAATGTCCAGAGAAAAATGCAGCAATTACCTTAATGATTGATCCAGTTTCCCTTCATGCCAATAATAACCATGTCCACATACTTTAACATGCTTCCTCCATCCTGGTTAAAGGGAGACACTACAGGTAAATAGGATAAACATGTTAACTAATATATATCACTATGAAACTTCCCCAGTTGATTACTTACATTAAGACATTTCTTTTTTTTTTGTATTACAAGTGTTTTGAAAGAGAGCATTATTTCATTGAATATGCACTAATTTGCATACATTTCCTGAATAGAAAACATGAACATTCGATAAAAACAGGTTTAAATTTCTTGTTTCATAATGTTGACGTATAAGAGTCAAATGTTTGAAGATTTCTGGTATGAAAAAAATGTATTGAATATGTATTGTAAAACCCCATACATTTTTGCAAGACACTACAGGAGAATAGGGTAAAAGAAAAATGAGTTAATAGATATTACCCTTAATCTTTCCCAGTTGCATATACTTATATTAAGTGTATTACAAGTTTTCTGAAATTCTGTGTTTACATATGCGGTAACACTTTACTTGAAGGTATCTACATAAGAGTGACATTACACTGTCATGACAGTCATGACACATGAACCCTAACCCTAATCATAACTTGTCATGACAAAAACCGAATGACACTTACTAAAAGAAGCATTATGTCATAAATGTTTATGACTTGTTTATAATGTTTATGACACGGTCATGGCAGTGTCATGTCACTCTTATGTAGATACCTTCAAGTAAAGTGTAACCAAATATGCTAATGAGGCATTATCTAATGCTTAATTCAGTAGAAAACAACAGACCCAAATAGACAAAGTGTGGTAAAATAAATGTTTTCTTTCCACTAGTTTGAAAGGTTTTGAAGTTTTGAAATGTTATAGAAGCAAAAAAGCCCAACACCTCAAAATATACCAGTGCATTAAAAATCTATGTTTTTGCCTCAAGGGACATCTTAATGTAACAGAATACAACGACATTTTAGACAATGCTGTGCCTCTAGGGAGCAAGTCCCTGCAGTCAGGTTCCAAGTAGTCTCGCATTGCCAGACCTTCCTCCACAGCACTGCGAAGGAGGGTCTGGCGAGTCCACACAGTATTCTGGGATGGGAGAAAAACGTGCTGTGGTTAATTGGCATTTCTTTAAACCAATCACAATCGTCTTGGGCGGTGCTAAGAGCCAAGTGGAGCCACGGAGCAGCTGCAAAATAGCCTTGGGAGGGAATTTGTTTTGGTGGAACATATGCACGTTCAATGGTTGTTGTGGTCGTGCAACAGAAAACTCAAATTGGACAGATAGTCTAGTTAGCTGTCTGGATTTACCCTGCAGAGATCTGAGGAACATTTAAAGTGATGGTTCGGAGTAATTTCACCCTAAGGTCCTTTGCATCCTGACCTCGAGCCAAACAACCCCCCATAAGCTATTTTCCCTTGTTATAACGTTGGTTGAGTTAGCGTTATCAGCTGGTTAGCTTAGTGTAGGCGCTAATGGATCCACGTTTGTATCTCGTGAATAACCCCACTAATAATGCCCGGAATGATACCAAACTTCTACAGTAGTACAAATTGTTTCTTTACTTATAAAACGAGGCATTAGAAAGTTTGTAACTACACCAGAAGTATATTTAAATAACACTTGCCTGATGGATACTCCTCTCGGCTGCTACCGCGCTATTGCTCGAGATCACGCACAGAGCGTCTATTGCTTTTAAACCACAGCCGGGATATATACAACTGTGTGGCATCTTGTCCTATCGCCTCACGCTGCATAGCTGCTTCTGCTGTTTACTCGCTTCTTGATTCTTCTTTACCAGTAGTCTCTTCCGGGCAATAGATGTTGTGCTCTGTGCGCGGTAGCAGCCGACAGGAGTATTTCTGGCAGAAGAGGTATTCAGTACATGTACAAATCGTTCAAAGTGAACTGTCTACAGTAAATCACAATAGTCTCTGACTGAATCAGTAGTTTTTAGCAGTGCAGCTCTACACTGGTGACTGACTTTGGCAGCTCAGCCGTGATACACAGTATGTTACTTCTTCAGCTTAAAAAAGGTTGGAAAAGCAAATAGTTGGCTGCTGATCTATTAACCTTAAGTACAGTGCTCGTATAGGCTGTTTTTTGGTGTGATTCACTGTATACCTCTAGTTACAAAATCTTCTAACAAAAGAGGCTTTTAGAGCAGCAAACTAATGCCACATGCTTTTGGGAGGATATAAAAAAATCACATGCGGGTGTAATCTTTGGGTGTTTGTTAGGGTATCCACATACTTTTTGGTTATGCAACAGAGCAAAAACATATTGCCATTGTGGTGCACTGTAAAAGCTGTCAGGTTGTGGACTCAATCTCAGTTTCAAAATATCATTAAATCAATCCAACATCTTAATTCAAAAAAAGAAAAAGAATAACAAAGAAGACATAACAATGAACAGAAGGTTGATTTTGAATTACTGTAGCTGTGATTACACATTTTCTGTCAACACTACCCAACACAGATTGACTTGGAACTCATATGAATAGCCTGTTCATGCAGGCACGTGGTCTACACAACCACAGAGGCTGTTACAGTCATCCATCCAGTTTCATTTCAGTGATTAAAGTATGCGTGAAACAACTTGGATATAAACAGAATGCCTGTCAGACTTGTTTTCAGTGTTTACAGCAACACCCCCTTCTAACCCCACTCCCCTGTCCAAACATCAAAATAGTGTTAAGTGTACTTAATGATCCAGATTTCTAAATGGCCCTCAGTCTAACTAGCAGCTATTTTGACACAGTTAGTTATCCAATGCTGTCACCTAAAGCTATTTTTTCAGACTGTGACTAAAATGTGCAATGTGAAAACAGCACCATCCTTAAGCCATGTCATTGTGAGGAAAAAAAACACTTTTTTTTTCTTTCTTTTTTAAATGTGCAGTTTCTTTCTTCTGTTTCTTAAAATTTTATTTGCATAACTTTTTTTTGCCTTTTCAGCCAAAATACTGCTTACCTGCTTACTTTGCTTTGGTGCCTGCTAAAAATATGCAAATGAGAATACAAGGTTGCGGTGGTGGTGGTGGTGTGTGTGTGTGTGTGTGTGTGTGTGTGTGTGTGTGTGTGTGTGTGTGTGTGTGTGTGTGTGTGTGTGTGTGTGTGTGTGTGTGTGTGTCGGGGATGTTGGACCCCACCACACACCAAACAGACTCAATCTCACAATGTGCAATGAGTGCACAGTGCAGCATATGGGGCACTTTTGACATATGGACATAAAACAAAACTCTACAATCATACATAAACCCAGATGATACGAACAGTTTACACAGTATACACTGGTAAACAAATAGTACAACAAATGAATACTCAAGAGACGTACAACGACAACGCTGCGACACACAGAGGCATACAGTAAATATGCAACTGTCAAAATCATGACTTCAACACGTACGGGTAGCTTGTGGCCTGGAGGTAAAAATGGTTACCCCACAACCACAAGGTTGGAGGATCTATCCCAGGTCTATGTATAGCTGTCCACTGCTCCTAATACGTAGGATGGGTTAAATGCAGTAATATAATTTCACTACATTGTACTGTGTGTATGTGACAATTAAGGAATAAGGTTGGTTTTGTACAGTAGCAACTGCATTTAGTTTGCTCAACTGTACAGTATACACAAGAGTCCAATCACTGTAAGACTGCATTCTCACCAGTGGTGTAGTGGTACTTGTGTAAGTAGGGAGGGCATCATCACACTACAAAAACATGTTTAACCTTCCTGTTGTCCTCGAGTCAAATTTGACCTATTTTGTAAAAAGTTGCTATATCAGAAATTTGGGTTTCATTCAACCAAATTGTCAAAAACCTTATGCGGATGGTTCCATACAAGTAAAATAAATAATCAGTTCACTAATTTCATTGAATTTGGGTGTTTTATCAAATTGTACAGCATTTGAAGGAAAATTGATAAAAGAATGTTGAAAAAGTGACAAAAATTTAAGAAAAAGCTTCAAAAACGTTGGAAAAAAACAACAAAAACATCAAAAAAGCGCAGAAAAAAATCTTTAAAAAAAAGTTTGGCCCAGATAAACTGAAAAAGTTGCATGATCGACGGGGAGACAACACAAGGGTTAATAACAAGTTAAACATAGTGAGCAGCAGGGCAGGTATTTGGCCTCAAAAGAATGTATGCCCTGTGGCCACGTGGCCTTGATTTCATCGTGTTCTCCTCCGCATCTTTCCTGTCAATATGTTTTTTACAAAACAAAACAGGCTATTTTTTATATTTCCAGAGGATCCTCTACCAGTAGCATTAGCACATTTTGTTTTTATTATTTTTATTCTGTTACTTTTGGAATTAAATATGGAGTCTGTTGGAGTTTGTTGTCGGTTACCATTTGTGGTGTCGTAGGTTTGCCATACAGAAGCCTGAAAATGACAACACTAGCCTAACTCTGAATCATCATGAAGGCTTATGGAGCATCTTGGTAGCTGATGCACATGTCCCATCATTTCAATGTCCTTGGGTTTGATTCCATCCTTGGGACATTTGTTGCATGTCATACTTCTCTCTCTCCCATTTCCAATCGCTACATTAACACTGTCAAACAAAGGTAAAAATGTGGTGCAAAAATTGTAAAATATCAACATCATCTTTTCATTAAGACTGTAATTTAGAACCATACATATTCCCAAGTCCAAGAAAGGCTAGTCTATATCCACAATGTTCGACATCTGAAATTCCGCCGGATTTCAC
This sequence comes from Zingel zingel, assembly GCA_023566125.1. Taxonomy (NCBI): domain Eukaryota; kingdom Metazoa; phylum Chordata; class Actinopteri; order Perciformes; family Percidae; genus Zingel; species Zingel zingel. Next base: position 12,878,105 of record CM042333.1, on the reverse strand, counting down.
TCAAATCTTTGAATTTTAAAGTCTGGTCAATTTATGAGGACTATGGTTAACTGCTCCTCAGATCTCTGCAGGGTAAATCCAGACAGCTAGCTAGACTATCTGTCCAATCTGAGTTTTCTGTTGCACGACTAAAACAACTTTTGAACATACACGTTCCTCCAAAACAAGTTTCTTCCTGAGGCTTTTTTGTGGAGGAACCGCGGCTCTTCCCGATTCTAATGCTACATGAAACACTTTTAATTTCTCACTGACATGTTTACAATTTCTGTTACACCGATTTAGTTCTAAGCATTCCGCGGGGTTCTCATTTAATCCGGTATCAACATGCAGCTTCACAGTTTCGAGTGTTTAAGGGCAGGTTGCTTCCTGCTGCCTCCCTAGCTAAGATCTCCATCTACATATTTGCCCACAGAGCTCAACACTGACAAACCAGAGCAGTTCCTTCTACAAGGGGTGGATCACTTTCTGCGTGATATCTGTACTACCATTGACAAAACAACAGTGACTCCTGCCCAGAAACTTGGACTCATTCTAGACAACCAGCTGCCAACACGCTGCAGCCAAATCCTGATCATGCAGGTATGCTCTACAGATGCTGTCAAATTTGACATTTTCTCACCATGAACACTGACCGGCTCAAGCTTTAGGGTTGTGCTCATGCTATTTCGTTGATATTGACAGCACTGTTTTCTTCTTCTGTGCATTACAGTGGATACGGAGCAGATTGAAGACAGACAGGTTCAAACTGCTTTGGAAACCACAGTGCCCTTTGAAGAGATCACATGGACAGGCTCTGAAGAGGCAGCTCATAGAATGACATCTGACAGTTCAGGATGGTAACCTGAAAGAAAATATTAAAAGCAATGGTGCTAGTGGCTTCTTTTGTGGAGTTAAATGGTATAAGAGTTGTACATAAGTGCCATATGCTGAGTGAGATGGATTGAAACAAAACAGCTTTTCATCATCAGCACAAATGCAGTTGAAGCAGCGCTTTTACCACTATAAAAGCAGAATAGTGTGAATTTGTGCCCTTAGACATCTCCCATCTGGTCCACTTAATTTCCCTCCTGTGTTACTCATCAGCTTCACACTCCACAGCTCATTCATGGTGCTTGTGTTGAATTCCAAACCCTGGTATTTGCATACGAGGCTCAAAAAGATTCGATTTCCTTTAAGAATTGCACATCACTGCAGTCTGAGTTGTCCTGGAGTCTGTATCCAGTGGGCATTACTGCAGTTCGAAAGAGCAGTCCAACACTTTGGGAAACACGGCTTTAGAATTGGATTGGACTGGATGCCCCACCTTTGGATTAAGTAAGCCTTCCCTGGTGGACTATTGGTTAGGAATCGGCGCTCTTACCACCGTGGCCTGGGTTTGTTTTCCCGGTCAGGGAACTCACCACAAGATTGGTTGTTCAATCCTAGGCTCCTCCGGCCACATGCCAAATTGTCACTGAAGACAAGACACTGAACCCCAAGTGGCTCCCTGGATGCTGTATGTATAGCTGTCCACTGCTACTGGGATGGGTTAAATGTAGTAATAGAATTTCAGTACATTGTACTGTCAATTGGGTGACGAATAAGAATGAAGTTTCTTTACACATAACATCTCTACATACATTTTTACAGGCTGGAACATTTTGCTTTTCATTTAAGAACCAGATATTGTCTAAGGCTAATTGTTGAGGCAAAGTGTTACGTTTCAGACAGCCTGGTTAACTTTGAAACTTGACACTCCACACGGTTTTCTTTTTAAAGAGTGTTGAATGGTTTACTTTTTTAAAGAGTTTTGGTATGATAAACTGGTACGGTTTGTGATATGACTGTATTATAAACAACACATTTTGTACACACAATATTGTCTGCATATTGACTCACCCACTTGGAAAAAAAAACAACTTAAATAAGAGCTACATTTTCTAGCCGTGTATGCTGGGAATTTCTTTCCACTTTGCAGTGTCAAGGAGGGTCTTGACAATGAAGACATGTTGGAACAGTAGCAGATAATTAGCTATGACTTGTGTTGAAATAGTGAAAGTGTAGCTTATGTTTCAACAAAGCTATCCTTTTGTGAGCGTATGTGCACATGTACAGCTTGGACTTTAACTGGAAAAAGTAAACGCGTGTGTGTGTGTGTGTGTGTGTGTGTGTGTGTGTGTGTGTGTGTGTGTGTGTGTGTGTGTGTGTGCTTGTTTTACTATATTCGTGGGGTCCACATATACTTGTGGGGTCTGCACAGCCTTGTGGGGCCCAAAATGCTGGACCCCACAAGGTTAAAGGGCTGTTTGAGGGTTAAGACTTGGTTTTAGGATTAGGGTTAGAATTAGGTTATGGTTAGGGTGAGGGTAAGGGTTAAGGATAGGCATTTAGTTGGGATGGTTAAGGTTAGGGTAAGGGGCTAGGGAATGCATTATGTCAATGACGGGTCCCCACAAAGATAGTGAAACAAACGTGTGTGTGTATGTGTGTGTGTGTGTGTGTGTGTGTGTGTGTGTGTGTGTGTGTGTGTGTGTGTGTGTGTGTGGAGATGGTGTTAATCTCAACGTCAGCCAGCCAAGGAATGAAACACTCCTCAACAACGATAATTCACTGTTAACCGAGTATGTGTGGGTGTTTTATTTTGTGTGGGTGTGCGTGTGTGTGTGTGTACATGAGCGTGGGAGAAAGTGTGTGGGTAATTGTGTTGGAAAGAGGGAGGGAGAGAGAGGGATTGAGACAGTTTGACAGAGAAGACTGTACTGTATTAATAAACGTTCAAGAGGTGTCACACAGAGACCTCCACATGACAAAACAACTCTAAATAAAAACCTGGAAGATAAATGCCAGACATTTATTAAATCAAGGTCACTAAAGAGGGTCATGAATAAAACACACACTGGCAGAATGAGCTGCACTAAGTAGAAATAAATCAGTTGAATTTAATACCATCAATTTATGCTCTCCTTGCAGTAAAAGTTATCAACACTTCTCAAACGACATCATAGGGCAGAAATAAAGATAGAATAGCCTAAATGTGCTGCCATCTAGTGATTCAAATATTTACTCCGCTGATAATTTTGGCTCCACCCGAATTCGTGATGTCTGAACGTCTCAAGATAGGTAGCTCAAAGTGCTACTTTGTCAGACTTTCAAGGAGGGTGATATGAAAGCATTGTATTTATAAAAATGTGGGCAAAATTATGACAGAATATACAGATGGGAAGTAGTGAAGTGGATTATGCTGCATGGGAAGTTTCTCTGGATCTTTATTATTGCCTGCTTTTTGTCCACGAACAGGAAAGGATTAAAATATTTATAGAAGCCAACAAGTTTAACAGTTCAACTTCATACAAATGTTTGCAGCAAATTCAGAAAGACTACATTGGGTTACACTGCACCACTTTCCATTAAGCCAAAAAATATTGGAAATATGTTGTTTCAGGCACTGTTGCTGCTATATTAAAGCTTCACGAATAAATACAATTAGCCACACCAATGGCAATGTAAGACGGCTAGTTGATTTCCTCAAAAATATTTTTTGTATTTTGGTCCACAGAGGATGAATCCTACTGACTTTGGTGCCACCTGCAAGTTGACATTTGTGGTTTTTCGTGACATGGCTTGGATGGACTGCCATAAAATTGGGTAACAATTTTAATTTATCCAATACTTTGGTTTATTACCAAAAACCTGCAAAACTAATGACATTCCCATCAGCCTCAGCTGTACTTTGTGCTGCATGCTGACACTAGCATTTAGCTCAAACCGCCGCTGTGACTAAGAACAGCCTAACAGAGCCGCTGTCATGGCTGAAGACTCTTAGGGCCCTATTTTAACGATCTAAGCACATGGTGTGAAGTGCCCGGTGCAGGTGCGTTTAGGGCATGTACGAATCCGATTCTGCTAGTTGAACAGCGGAAAAAAGTGTCTGTGCGCCAGGCGCATGGTTTAAAAGGGTTGTACTTAGTTAAACAATCATAGGTGTGTTTTGGGTGTAACATGCAATAAACCAATCAGAGTCATCTCCCATTCCCTTTAAAAGCCAGGTGTGTTTGTACCTTGGCGCATTGCTATTATGATGGCGGATTTGCTAAGCAGGAAGGAGAGATTTTCAGGAGAAGAAACTGAACTGCTTGTGCGTGAATTAATAATAATAATACACATTGTAATACTATTTCACATTGTAATATTTGTGTGCTGCTGTGTGTGTAACAAGCATAGTGTGCGCGCGCTGTGCACGAGCCTAGGCGCATTTTGTTGTTAAAGCAACAATGAAATGCTGCGTTATTGACTCAATGGCGCGATCACTTCCCGCTGCCTCAAGATAGCAATACACCAAGAATGCACCTGAACACACCTCCCTGTAAGACCAGCCCATGAGCGCGTAGGTGCATTTGCTATTTAAACGACGGGGGTGCTGGACGGGAAATTGACAACTGCGTCGGTCTTAGGCCCTGTGTAACGCTCGCGGGTGAAAACGTAAAAATATTTTATCAGATGTGCCTTTCGTTTAAACGGTGATGCCGTTTTTGGGGCTTAAAAACGCAAAAACGTGAAACCACCCTCCAGAGTGGAAATCAAAAAAAAAACGCTCCACCGTCGCGTTCCCGTCTAAAGGGTAAAAACGCAAAAGTCTGCCTCTATTGTTGTGGTGGCTGGCGACCCAACCCATATTTTGTTACAAAATCAAAATATAGAGTGATTACTCTCCCATGGCCACTCTGCCGTTAGGTATCAACAGCCTGCCTACAGTATACTTGGTCCGGGTGGCTTTCAGCTTTGATGATATCTGACTTTTACAGATAGCGTCTTTCTCGTGTGGATATGACATCCCTCCAGGTACAGGATACTGCTTAAGAAATTTGGTCCATGTCTATATATTTTGACTGGCAGGACTCTCAGTCCACGCCCTATTGTGCCACCTCCTCGTCAGCTTTTGCTTTGCCATGTTTTGGTTTCGCGCTACCAGGGAGAGAAGTACAAGGAAGGTTCTACGCAGGCGCGTGGACTTGGTGGTGTTGTGTGGCAGTGCTTCACACTACCACCTAGCCGCCTGGTGTGTATACTACATCGAATTCCACACACTTTTGCATCACCATATGCACGCAGATTTCCCCCCCAAAATGCTTGTCTAAACGCAAAATAAAAAGTGATAACACAGCGCCACTTTTGCGTTTCCGCCTAAACATAGCCTTAAACTAGCAAAGACACTAGCATCAGGCTCTGCGCTTTGGGTGCAAGATAGGGCCCTTAGTCTTGTTGTATTAACACTGGGTCAAGTAATGATGTGTAATGGTACATGTAATGAAGACTGAATGTTGAAAGAATGTTGGAAGTGTGTGTGTGTGTGTGTGTGTGTGTGTGTGTGTGTGTGTGTGTGTGTGTGTGTGTGCAGCATGTCTGAGAAAGCTAGTAAAACCTGGTAATAAGACTGCTGCTGCAATTACTGCTCTCCCACCTCCCTGTGACCTGGTTATACAACTAGAGGTTATTTCTCTCTCCCAACAGTTATTATGTGTCTGTTGAGAGGAAGAAGGATGGAAGAGGAAGATGGGAGAATGTAGAGGGAAATGAGACACATGAGGAAAGAAGGAGCAAAAGAAGGAGAAAGGTCAAGAGGTCGCAGAAGAAAAGAGGAAACATACTGTAGGGAAGACATAAAAAAGGTGAAGAGAGGCATTTAAGGAGGAAAGGAGATATAAAGATAGAAAACTCAGGCAGGGAGGAGGAGGGAAGGAAGAATGAAAAGCAAGAGAAGGGAATAAAAAAAGGTGGAAGGCACATAAGTAAAAACATAAGGAGAGCAATAGGAATCACTCAAACAGGAACAGAGGGAATAAAGACAAAAGAAAGAAGGTTGAATGGAAAAGAAGGGAATGAAATGAGAGAGAGAGAGAGCGACATGAAGGTATCAGTATGACTCAAGTCGTGTGTAACTGTCCTGTGCCTCTGGTCAGTGAAGCAGCAGAGAATTACATTTAGAGTGCACGCACGCACACACACACACACACACACACACACACACACACACACACAGTGCGTCACACTATCTTTGTGGGGACCCGTCATTGACATAATGCATTCCCTAGCCCCTTACCCTATCCTTAACCATCACAACTAAATGCCTAACCTTAACCCTTACTTTCACCCTAACCATATCCTAATTCTAACCCTAATCCTACAACCAAGTCTTAACCCTCAAACAGCCCTTTAAATTTGTGGGGTCTAGCATTTTGGCCCCACAAAGCTGTCCGGACCCCACAAGTATACTGTATTCCCGGTTTTTGGACCCCACGAATATAGTTAAACGAGAACACACACACACACACACATACACGCATAGTGCGTCTCACTATCTTTGTGGGGACCCGTCATTGACATAATGCATTCCCTAGCCCCTTACCCTAACCTTAACCATCACAACTAAATGCCTAACCTTAACCCTTACCCTCACCCTAACCATAACCTAATTCTAACCCTAAAACCAAGTCTTAACCCTCAAAGCTGTCCCGGTTTTTGGACCCCATGACTGAAGTTCAACAAGAACACACGCACGCACGCGCGCACGCACGCACGCACACACACACACACACACACACACACACACACACACACACACACACACACACACACACACACACACACACTACTGTTTAATCAGGTTGCCTCAATACAAGCATCAGAATTATTGTCCGATAGTAAATACATCCAAACACACTCACAGGCTGGCTTAACCTTCACAGAAAAAGAACACACACACATAATAAACTAGGGGAGGAAGGGCAGATGGGATTGGTTGATAGCGACCACAGAGACACGGTTAAAGTAACAGCAGTTAAAGCCAAGCCACTGAAAACATGAGCACTGTGGTCTGCTCACATGTATTTTGTAAACAGGACCCATTTTGGCGTAGCAGGAGTGTTATCCTCTAGCAGCATGTTCATCTGTTCCAGTCCTTTCTGTGTGTGTGTGTGTGTGTGTGTGTATAATTTCAGGCTAAGTAATGTCATGTCCTCCAAAAAGCCACAAACATATCCTTATTGCAAAGTAAATGAGAGGGTACTTAAAACATCATTGCAATGTCCTCCTTTTGAAATTATTTTCTGGCAAAATCTTTGTTTTCTTTCTGGCTAGCTAGCAAGCAGAGGGACACATGATTGTGTCTTTACCATCCTAAAGCATCCTAAAAATAGGACATGCAGGACAAATGCTGCATAACAGAGAAGCATCCATCCATCCATCCATCTTCGTCTGCTTATCCGGGGTCGGGTCGCGGGGGTAGCAGCTCCAGCAGGGGACCCCAAACTTCCCTTTCCTGAGCCACATTAACCAGCTCTGATTGGGGGATCCCGAGGCGTTCCCAGGCCAGGTTGGAGATATAATCTCTCCACCTAGTCCTGGGTCTTCCCCGAGGCATCCTCCCAGCTGGACGTGCCTGGAACACCTCCCTAGGGAGGCGGCCAGGGGGCATTTTTACCAGATGCCCAAACCACCTCAGCTGGCTCCTTTCGATGCAAAGGAGCAGCGGCTCTACTCCGAGCTCCTCACGGATGACTGAGCTTCTCACCCTATCTCTAAGGGAGACGCCAGCCACCCTCCTGAGGAAACCCGTTTTGGCCGCTTGTATCCTGGATCTTGTTCTTTCGGTCATGACCCAGCCTTCATGACCATAGGTGAGGGTAGGAACGAAAATTGATCGGTAGATTGAGAGCTTTGCCTTCTGGCTCAGCTCTCTTTTCGTCACAACGGTGCGATAAATTGAATGTAATACTGCCCCTGCTGCGCCGATTCTCCAACCAATCTCCCACCGCTCCATTGTACCCTCACTGGCGAACAAGGTACTTGAACTCCTTCACTTGGGGTAAGGACTCATTCCCTACCTGGAGTAGGCCTCCATCGGTTTCCAACAGAGAAGCATAATATTATCAATGCTGCAGGTATTTGGAGGAAAAGTTACATACCTCTCCCTCTACTTGTGCCCTGTCTTTCCTGTCACCTATGCCCCTTAATATACAACCCTGTGT
>CM042333.1:12832602-12867602 GCA_023566125.1 Zingel zingel | reverse complement strand
AGAATGATAATGAGAAATCTCCAGTAGCCAGACAGTATGAACATAAAGTTAATGAACTCAATTATTTTTCATACCAGGTGAAACTGCAAAATCCAGTGATCAGATGTCATTATGTGGATACCAGTTTCATAGCACGTCTAAATGGGTCATCCTCCTTTTTTTCCCCTTAAATGACGTTCAACAACAAAACCTCAAAAGTTGAGTTTGATTAATATGTTTCCCTTTATTAGTTAGCCAGAACTGATAACAACAGTTTCCACTTGACAAACTGAGAAATATGGCTACTTTTATCTTCTCTGCCTCTCTTTACTTTTGCACTCCCGTTGATCCCTCTCTCGCTCTCGTTCTCATTCAACATTGCTCACACACTTTTGAATAATTAAGATGCAATAAATCTCACTGTCACATCAGTTTTCAGACTCCATCCTCTGCCTGCATATGTGCGTGTGTGGATTTGATATCCTCATTGTAACTGTAAGACTGCAGCAGAAAGGGCAGAATGACATCATGTTTGCATGCAAAGAGAGAAATAGCCAGATGCTCCAAAGGGGCACTTTAGCACTGAAAGGAGTCTACTTTATTGATTGTCACCCTTTTACGGAAATGCCAAGTTTGTATGCCAAACACAAATGCATTACACGGAACACCCTCTACTGTTGTTGGAATTGTTACAAGAATCCTTGCGGAGGCACAGTAAAAGCCACGGAAAATAGCTGCTGGATGAAAGCGCACAAATCTGCTCAAAAACGCATTTCTTTGGCTGTCGCAGGATTTTGTTTGGCCTTTTACATTCTTTACACTTCACCACATTCCCAGGGCACACCTGAGCACAAACACATACAGAATACAGACACACACAGTTGCAGTCTGAACTCATACGCTCGTACATAAATGCCCGGGGTTTTGGGGAAAAAAAACAGTCCAAACCCCCATAACTGCTAATGCAACTAATCTTCATTTCACGCAAACACAAATACACACTCACGGTGTGTCTGTGCTGGAGAGATAACCCAGAAAAGGATTATAACATGTTTAGCAGAAGAAAAGAAAAAAACACCTTGGCTGTGTGTATAGGAGCGAGAGAGCGAGGGAAGTAGTTTTAGTTGGGGAAAGGCCAGCAGCACTTTCACACACTGTTGCTTACAGGAGTTAACCAAGAGTTACCTGAATTGTCTCTTTAAAAATATATATATACATATGTGCCACATACATATTATAACCAAATGCAACAACATCTTAGTTATAATTCCTGGTTGTTGGATGTCAGTCAGCCACAACAGTGAACAAAAGGAATAGCATTACATTTCAATCATGCACCACATTTCAAAATGTTAAATGTGTAGTTGGGTTGGCAGGACTCATAAAAAGTGATTCACAGAGTAAATGAATAGCAGACGAAGCCAAGAAAAGAATGGGAAGAGTTCAGCCTAAACACAATCTGAGAGTGTTGATTTTTTCTGCAAGAAACGTTTTGCTGGATTCCAGATAGACATTCAGATGAAAGCTGGTTATTATAGAATATTTTAGAGTTAGGTATGGGGCGTGGCTGCATAATTTGATGGATATTTTAGAATCTTCATCATTATTCTGAATACAATGAACATCCAGTTTCCTAATTATTGCCCTACAGCAGAGTGTCTCAACCTTAACAGGCTCAATTACTGAGGTTTATATATTTGTCTGATGTATATTATTAATGCCATACTGAAAAAGGTTCAAAAACCCTACTGAGGAAAAGTAACAGAAAATACTAAGAATCATAGGATAAAGTGGCGAAAGAACTAAATGACTCACTGTGTGACTCTGAGTGGGAAAACATCGGTGAACACTTGCATAGGAGTACTGCATCCTGAGAGAAGTATCTCAGCGTTACCTTTTTATCACCTGTTCAACAAGCCAAGTACAAACCATATCTGTTACACCAATATGTTAAAGACAGTGTGGGTTTAACCATGCAGACTCTAGCCATATTTCTTTGGAAGTGTCCTGTTGTGAAAGTTTATTGGCAAAATATCAGGAGAGAAATTGTATGTATGATTAAACAGGACATTTGTATCACTGATGAATATATTCTACTTGGGAAAATCCCTAGGGGAGTGGTGGAAGCCTTATTAGAATATTAAAGATAACTGCTCTTAAACTTAAAACGAAAAAATGCCTTACGAAATTTAGTCCCCACTACAGAGTAGTGGACTGACCTACAGTCGCAACCTGTAGTAGAACAAGTAGTCTTGCATTGCCAGATCTTTCTCCACAGCGCTGCGGAGGAGGATCTGGCTAGTCAACACAGCATTCCGTGTTGGGAGAAAAACGTGCTCTGGTTTATTGGCATTTCTTTAAACCATTCACAATCATCATGGGCGGCACTAAGCGCCGCACAGAGCCATGGCGCAGCTGCAAAATAGCCTCGAGAAGGAACTTGTTTTGGTGGAACGTGTATACATTCAAAAGTTGTTTTAGTCGTGCAACAGAAAACACAGATTGACCAGATAGTCCTCATAAATCCACTATATTTAAAGGTAATGGACATCCGGCCGAAAAGAGTGTCATCTGGTGGAATTTGCGGTGGCACTGGAGCAATCCCAGAAGTGATACGTCGTGGATATAGACTGTAGAACAGAAATGGAGCAACATACATACAAAATTAGGGGAAAGGGAACAATATTGATAATTGGGTCAACAGCCAAAAGAGGGAGCACAATGTGTTTTTTTTTTCTTCTTCGTTTTCTGTCTTTGTTGTCCAATCTTTCTTATTGTATTGTTTCTATAATTATTCTCTGTGAGGAGGGAGAAAGGGACAGAGAGAATATGGTGGAATTAATAAATGTAGTATGAGAGAGAAAAGTGTGAGTGAGAATGTAAGAGGAGTGGACATAAAGGAATGAGAGGAAAGGATTTAAGTTATTATACATTAAGGATTTAATGGTGCATGACTGTGGTGCCTCATTGAAAAATAAACAGACTACAGGTGGAATGATGCCTTGGAAGCAGTAAACGCCTCATCTTAATGTGCATGGTTTATGACTGGGTCATCCTTTTTTTAATTTATTGGACAGCAACAGTAGAGAGATGACAGAAATTGAAGGGCGACAAAGGTGAGGATTGACATGCAACAACTGTCCCCAGCTTTACGCAAATGGGGTACATTAATCCCTAAGGGCCACCAGGCCAGTGACGAATCCTCCGAAATCCAATATGATTTTTCACTAAGATTAAAAGACACATACATAGTTTGTCCATTGCCTGTATAAGAGCACATAGAAGTGGTTTCTGAGTGGTTTCAAAACCATTAAAACTCGCCATTGCAAAAATAATACACAGTTCTGATCAGGTTGGGTTAGGTTTAGGCACACAAATGACTTGGTTAGGGAAAGATTGTAGTCCTGGTTTAAAAGGAACTGACTTTGATTGGTTGGAAATGTGAAACGAACAGCGTCCTCCTGTGTTAAAGTTTAACGTTTGGTTGACCCATCCATTCACCCCAACTTCCCACCAATGTGAGACTACTTCCTCCTTTGCTCCCAAGGAACAAAAATTATAATCCCTACAGCTGCTAAAAGGGCTTAGTCACTTGAAAAGTAAAGATATGTTGTTTTTAGACTGCTGTTCTTATGATCCACTCTGCGGTTTCTATAGTCCTCTAGAGGGCTTTCCTCTCCTTTAGTGTGGTATTTCCATACCACACAATCTGCACAAGACCTCTGTAGGCCTGGGTAAGACGTTAAGAATATTTCAGAAGACCAATGAGCTGCAGCTGATCAGGATGACTCAGCTATTTGTCTCTGTAAAACATTTCCTCTATACTTTTCTAATCTTGTTTGGACCAACACAAGCCATTAAGAATGTATAATGTTAAAAAGGAAAATTGTGCAGAACAAATCTATTGCTTTTTAGATGCAGATTAAACAACTCCATGGCCCCATTATAGACAACACACAAGTTTAGTTGCAAAAATGGAAATGTAGTATTTCATTAACCTGTAGATGGAAAAGAGCGACTAATGCAAGATCATGTTGAGGGAATATTAAAAATGAATAACAGTACATATTGTATCATTCATTATATGCATGCAAGGAGGAAGCAGCACAGAGTGTTGAAATACTTTATCAGGCCTCTTCTGCTTCCCCTGCTGTCTGTGGGTGACTACACTTTGTGCAAACACAGACGTGAAGAAGATAATTCATCTCTTAAGCCGTGAAATATCCTCAAGGCATCTTCACAGACCTGCAGAAGTGCTGTCACACTCAAACTCTCTCTCACACCACATATTTCAGGCCCCTAGGGGTACCAGTGGAAGGTATTTAAATCCTCCTATATACATCAGAAAGCGTCAGTGGAAAAAATGGGCACTTAAACTTGTGTTGTCTACAGTTGTTTGTACGTATATATTTATATGGGTACCAGTGTTTGCACTTGCATTGTGTATGTGCTTATAGAAATGTAAATCTCTAATAGATTCAGTACATGAGCTGACCAAAGCAATTTGCTACCTTCACCTAAACCCCTAAGACCCTCTGTGCAAGTCAATGCATTTGTGTATTTGCATGTTAGTTTCGGTACCTGTACTAACAGCAAAACAAATGATTTGGCTTCACTAAAGCATAAACCAATACTGTTTCGGGTCACTGCATCTGCTGGTAGAAATTAATTGGTGCAATAAGTCAACGGTGGCCAGAATATGAACATTCGTTTTTAACTATCCAGACATAATTGTGAGTTTAGCAATTCAGTTGTTCGAGTTCATGTTTTTAATGAGCTATTTTTTTCAAAGTATATGCACTGGAATTAAACATAGACTCACACAGTAAGACAATATGTTGTTTCATCTAGGCCAGGGTGCACACAGGGCTAAGGGATAAAAGACAAGAGGGGTTCAAGGGGGATGGGGAGTTATTAATATCTTGTGAAGAGGAGCTGTTGCTCAGTGTGGCTATACTGGCTAGAAGGCTGCAAAACCTTCTACCAGATAGCAACTGAATGAAGAAGTGGTGTAAAGAATAGAACCACCTTAACCACGCATGTTTGTGCAAGTCTAGGATTGAAAAAGTGACAAATGTCCCAAATGGAGGGCAGAGATGCCTGAATGATTTTTTCTGCTATCCTCATTATGAGGGGTTGCAGGCCCCGTTCCAAACAGTGATGCACTTAGTCAGTACACACAAGTGGATTCGAAGCATGTAGACTGGATGCCATATGGGAGTCTAATGGCCCATCCATTTCTGTAAGGCAGTTTGACACGCCCAGCTCAACACAAGACACTGTATCATACTTCATAGGGAGAGGGAACAAGAAGGTCAAGTGCAAAAATAAGTAAGATGGAGCTCAATGCCAGTGTCAACCGTGGATGAGGTTGAAAGTATGTATTCATGAACATTGGACAAATAATGACCTTATAATTAAGAATCATTAATTAAGTCAGTGGACTGGCCAAGGGCCTGTGGAGAAACAAGCTACTCTAACCAGAAAAATCAAAACACCGTGAATATATGGTGTAGCACTTCCTTCAATACACACAACTCTTATTCACATGGCATTGGCAGTGTTTTCATTTGTTTTGCTACAGTGAGCCCACTCTATCGAGCATTTTAAACCTGTCTGCTAGTACTACAGTCCATAGAATTTAAACACGAACATGATGTGGTCGTGCGATACTAATGAACGCATCCTCATCAGTGGACGGCTAGACAAATGTTATAAATGTAAAGAACAAATAAATTACTCAGCACTGACTGCCGGTTTTTGCCCTTGTTCCGAAAAAGACGATATTCCGACTAAGCTGTTTACATGGCTAATGAAAGTGAATATTCCACTAATATTCCCGTTTACATGTAGCTGTGCAAAATACGATTTTTTCAAAGTTTACCGGCGGTGGCAGACTTGTTGAACCGTGCGAACACAGCGTCCCTCTTTCATTCCTTCAACCAGCTTTTTGAAAAGGTTGACGTAGCGATGTGTGTACATATCCAAAAACCTGTTGATAGCCAAGTCTTTGATTGTGTATAAAAGTAGCTATGTTTCTCCTTATCGGGTCTACAGCAACCATAGCAACGCAGAGAGCTGACCATAAGCCGTAAACAGGTAAGAGGCCGTAAACTGCGGTAAAAGCCCTGAATGAGACGCATAATCCGAATGTGCTGTATACATGTCCAAAGAATGGCTCTAAAACACAAATAATACCGAATATTCCACGACTTAATCAGAAAATGCTACAGTATATTTGGAAAAAGGCCTTTTTTTGGAATATCTAACCGGAATATGCTGTTTAAATGACCTGTATCAAATACTGAATATTGTCATATTCGGAATAATTGTGAAATATGGGTGTGCATGTAAAAATACTCAATGAGTGCATGCAGCAGTTTGCGAAGTTTGTGCAGCTTGCACAAATACTATAGTTTTCACCAAGATAAAAACCCTGAAATTGAAACTGGCAAAAATTTACACTGTGGCAGGGTCAGCAAATTCCACTCAACCGACTGCCAGTGGGGTGTGTATCTGGCTTCAATATTAAAACAGCTTTCAGTGGTATAGCTCAAAATGCCTAATTTACTTCCTCAGTATTTCTTTCTTTGTGCTCTATACAACATACCTTTTAATACATGCATGCAATTTCTCTATTGTCTTTTCTATGAACACAAAAATGTGAATTCACTAAAAGAAATGTTCAGCTCTTCTTTACTAGTAAAACTACTAAAAATAAGAATGAGTCTTAGATTACAGTAAATGACTTACTGTGAGGGATATTCAAGCAGTCTATCTCAGTGAATCCCACAACTTTAGCTCCCCAGGCTTATAATTCATAATTCCCATCCCCTCCCCATTTTATAGGCTCTTTCTGATTAACTTAAGGCTTTCACTTCCCACTGTGATTCCTATTTCCCACTGACATTAAGAACAATTTTCAGACACATGGTGGGGGTCACTATTAGTTTTAATGGCATGCTCTGTCATTGCAAAAGATGTTTCGGTGCCCTAATTTATTTTCATAAGGTTAGGGTAGGGTTGTAGGTTCATATTTAGGTTCTTATTTTTTTTCTAAGTCTGTGAGCACTCTCAAACTAGAACTGTATATGAACTAGACTCAATCTAAGCTAACGGTAGTACCAGCAGTGGTGAGAGGCACAGTTTGAGGCAGCTAATAACATTGGACATGCAGCCTGTATAATTGGCGCTAACATCACTATTATCTCAATTCTCGCAGGACCACTTAACTCAACATAGCAGCAGAGTGTCCTTCCAGATTTCACGTGGCCCAGTCTCAGTAGGTATGTTTTATTACATTGTCTCTCTGATGTGTTAATGCAGGGTCTGCAATATAAAGTACACTTTTTTGCTCGTGCTGTAATTTGCAAGTCACCAGCATCAGTGTAGGCTGATAGTTCAAGTGGTCTGAGACTTTCAACAAAATCTTTTGACTGGACTTTGTGGGTGTACAGGATTTGGCCATCAACTGCAACGCAAGGTCTCTTTCAGTCAACTTTGAAAGAAGCATTTGTCTGCACAGTTTTATCTGGATTGTTAGCCTTTAACCACTAATTTTGCTCAAACTGGAAAGTCATCCAATCTTAAAGTAACATTTCATCTTACTGCCAGTGGAATTCTCTCTATATCCATCCCCTTCTAAAGTAGTTATCCAGATCAGGGATCAGTTGGTGACACTGAAGGGCAGCACAAATGTTTTCCTCCCCACTAACTTCCCTCTGCTGCTCCTGAGGGATCCCCAGGTGAAGCTCCCTGTCCCTGTCCAAGGTTTTCACCTGAGTTGAACTTTGTGTCGTCCTTTTGAAAGACCTTGTCACATAGAGAGAGGACAGCCATTCAGGGAAGAAGAACAAGCAACATTTCTGCTGCTTGTTTTAGTGATCTCAGTGGGTCACTGCCCAAATGGCAAGGCCAAGGTGACGGCCAAAGCAAAGAAAAACCATGAGCTTTGCTTTGTAGGTCAATGCCCATGTCACTGCAGCTACAGCGCTTAACTGTGGCAATATGTATTGAAAATATCCCTTACACTCGTGTTGGTGATAAGATATTACAAACCTGAACTCTTTTAATTATAGCAGCTGCTCCCTTGAGTGCTTTACTAGTGACAGTGTACATTAGAGCAAGAGTTATATCATCTGCAAACAACAGACGTGCTGCCCTAATATCACAGAGCAGAGCAGCATCTTATTGACTATAAATATGAAACACTCTTCTCAAGATGGTTACAATAAAACTAAAAGTACATATTACAGCATCTGATTAATATTTATCTCAGAAAAAAATGTGGAAAAATCTTAAAAGTTCTGGCAAGTGCATATTGTATTTGTCTTGCGCATATCTGGTGCAGACATTCTGCATTTCCTCCAGCTCAGTGTGAGGATTTGCTCTTGTAAGCGAGGGCTTAAAGCTTCATTTATATGTCTGCTTTAAGCGTTTACTTTGTACTTACAGCATCTAGGTCTAAAGGCTCCTTAGCTATGCTTTAGACAACGTTGTTGTACATACCAAAACAAAAATGAACTATGCATTGGGGTGATGGTAGCCACTGAGATACTATATGGGGGCCTCAATAAATGTGATTGGTCAGCTTATGTTTTTCCCCATAAGTTTCTGATGCTGGAAGAGATAGCATGTTAAATAAATGGCTTAGTGATCATCTCCTTTTCAGTAACATACATCTAACAAACCCATTTCCACTGCTAACTTTCTGCTCACATCTTCTCCATGTAGGTGGTCCTTTGTTCAGCATTTAGCTAAGGGAAAACATTTACTGTATGGGGTATTTTCAAAATAATGATATTCCTGCTGGTACAACTTACTCTTGGAAAAGTTGGCCATTCAGTGTTGTGCTGTGCACAGCTCAGTGGTTATTTTAACTGTAAGTCTAGCAACAAGTTCTAGCAGTAACACGAGAACAAAGTAGGGATAGACCGATTATCAGCCCTGGCAGATTATCCAGCCCAGTCTCATGGCAGTTCGTGAAATGGTCACGTTATTTAATCTATTGATACGTGTTTACGGGGACGTTTTTCTCATTTTTTTTGTGGTGGCCAGCACGAAAATGTGAAGTAATTTATTTCAATGGGAAGCATATTTCGTGGTCACAGCACGAAAATGGTAGGGAGTAGTATGAAAAGCCGAAAATCCGCATAAGGAGGTTGGTCGGGGTGGTGGATGGGTCAAACAATACAGGACTTTCACCCGGGCGACCGGGGATTGCGTCCCGCGTGTGGCGTTTTGTTTCCCGTAGTCTTCCTAATCACAACCGTCCCGTTATTGTTGCGCGTCCCCAGCGGCCGTCTCCCAGCATATGAGAGGTCCTTTCCCCGTTGTGTATTTCGTGCTGGCCAACACGAAAAAAAAAAACGTCCCCGTGAACACGTATCAATAGATTAAAAATAACGTGACCGGGTTGGATTATTGGGCCGTTTTCTGGCAGTTTGCAGATCATCTGTATCCACGTTTTATTTGCCTTATAACCAATAAAGTTAATTACTTGCTACTCTGGCTCCGCTACAGCTCTGTGTCCATCCCTCTGCTTCGGTTTTACTCACCACTGAGTCTGACTTAATGTCCCGCCCACGACACTATCTGACTATCTTTTACTGTGTATTATGTTGAACTTTTCTAATTTGTTAAATCATTGCTTAAATCATTTTGTGTTGGAGTTTGTAACATTCCAAAATCTTTATTTTGACTTAAAGATTTTCATTTTCAGTGTAAATACGTATTGGTTACAAATATCAGTTATCGGTTTCATTAACTACTAATAATAGGTATCGATATTGGCCTTGAAAAACCAGCATCGGTCGATCCCTAGAACAAAGCCAGAGTATGCATATTCACAATCTTTTAAAGTTGCCATGAAACATGCAGTTCCTGGTCATCCACATATGTGAATATTGTGATACTTAGTAGCAAGGTGCTGGAAATGCTATGTGTCACAGAGTTGATGCTGTTAACAACTCACGGCGTAATGACCATCATGAGACATCTACGTCTGAAAGTTTTCCATTGCCAGACCTTCACCTTCCACAGTGCTGTTTCAGAGCTGCAGAATGGTCTGGCTACACCACTTATCTATTCTAGGGATAGGGGAAACAAATTCACTGGCTTGTTTGTATTTCTTTGAACCAATCACAACCATCCTAGGCGGCGCTAAGCCCTGATAGCGAGCTGGGAGGAACATCCGGAAATTATCTCAGGCTTTATCCCAGCAATGTACATCCGTTGAGACAGACTAATATATGAATGACCTACTGTATATATTTCAATGACTTTTAACAGCCAACCAGGCAGAAAACTCTGCAAGAGCAAAACAGCACATATAGCTGCTTTTTGACTTTACATATCCTATGTCCCAAATGACTAACAGTCTTAACAGACATTAAAAAAGGATGCTGTTTGTCATTATCAGTAACAACTGCTAAATCTAGCTGATCTTTTCAACCAAATCCTGCTTGAACACCCTCAACACCTTTTCACATTACATTTTATATTTAAAGAATTTAAACATTGCTTCCTTTAAAAGCATTTCACTGAATCATCTATTCAGAGAGACTGTGGAGCTCTCCCTCTCTCTCTCTCTCTCTCTCTCTCTATTAGTTCATGTATCTCCCTGTGGCCACAGAAGGAAGCTTGATGGGACTTTGCCAGGCAAAGAGACCAGTAATTGTTTATCGATCTATATCAATAAGCACAAAGCTCGTCTGTGAACAACAACTTATTCCAATAAAGCCAAACAAAGAAAGCAGCACTCGGGGTGTTGATGATACCATTAGTAATGCTGTGTGCATCACATACACACACACACACACACACACACACACACACACACACACACACACACACACACCTTATTGCCAATGTTTATGTAGCCTTCACTCGTTCTTTGTGCGCAGTATAATATTAATGAATAAAAACATGCACGAAGGGACTGAAAAATGTAGAAAAAGAGAATACAATAGTGATTACTGATCAAAAAAAGCTTGTTAATGGCAAATGAAGCATTAAAAAAAATTATATTAAAATCACCTATTGTGTTCTTTTCTGAATTTTACTTAAAACTCAAATATGTAACTACAATAGCCCTGAGGTAGCATTCAAACCGGCAGACATCCACCCTGCTGAAGAGTTCTTGAGCTGGATGCTGCCACTGCTCTGTAGCTGAGTCTGATCTATGGCCTTGAGATAAGGAGTTTTTTTCTCCCTGTCTGATGTAAGGTCCGAGTGTTTACTCCTGTTTTTTTTTTTTTGTGCAGTGTCGATGTGTTGTTCAGGCTTTGATGAAATACCAGTGAAACAGCCAAACGCACCTGCAAATATGTAAAGTACATACAAAATGACTAGTGTGATTCCTGTCAGGTTCACACTGGCATTCAACACAGGTAAAAGCAGGAGGCAGTTGCCATGGTAACACTGAGTGCTGTCATCGGCAATAAGTGCTGAATGAAAAAAATAGAAGAAACGCATTATTGTTCGTTTAGGCATATGTGTGTACCAGTGTGTCAGTGAAATTGTTTTGTATGAGTTCTGCAGAGAGGGAATTTGTGATGTGCATGCTGTGTGTGTGTGTGCGTGTATGTGTGTGTGTGTGTGTGTGTGTGTGTGTTTGTGTATGTGTGTGTGTGTGTGTGTGTAATGACGTCAGTGTTTGCATCGTCATCTGTCATTAACATTAAAGATTTAAAACTGCCATTTTTGCATGGTGTAAGCCCAAGTTGTCAATTGGAACGTAAGAACTATTTCATTTCCCATGGCAGGTTCAGAATTTTGGACACAAATATCATTCCATACAATACCATCCATGTATATACAAACCCCAATTCCAATGAAGTTGGGACGTTGTCTAAAACGTAAATAAATACAGAATACAATGATTTGCAAATCCTTTTCAACCTATATTCAATTGAATACACTATAAAGACAAGATATGTAATGTCCAAACTGATAAAATGTATTGTTTTTCGCAAATATTCACTTATTTTGAATGTGATGCCTGCAACACGTTCCAAAAAAGCTGGGACAGGGGCATGTTTACCACTGTGTTACATCACCTTTCCTTTTAACAACGCTCATTGAGTGGTGTTAAAAGAAAAGGTGATGTCACACAAAAACAATAAAGTTAATCAGTTTGAACATGAAATATCTTGTCTTTGTAGTGAATTCAATTAAATTTGATTTGCAAATCATTGTATTCTGTTTTTACATTTTACACAACGTTCCAACTTCATGCATGTAAATGTGAAGTAATTGAAACCAAGGAAGTAAGTCCACTTTGTTCCAAACCTGTTGTCACTGCAACATTTTCTTCCACTTCAAGAGGATATTATACATTTTACTACACTTATATCTATTTTCAAATAGGTTTTGCAAACTCTTTATTGCATGATGCAATTTAAATATTTTAATCAAATGATACATTTTTAACTGTAATGCAACAACATTCACAATAAACTAAATGAGACCGTTAATATGTGTGTTTAGAAACACAGAATCACACACAGAATCACACACACACACACACACACACACACACACACACACACACACACACACACACACACACACACACACACACACACACACACACAAACACACACACAGACACACACACACACACACACACACACACACACACACACACTAGACTTTCAAAATGCCAAGTGCACACAGTCAAACACAAACACACACCAGGAGAGATGCTGGCACAAAGTTAAGACAGAACGTCACTGCTGCCACACTCCAAAATGTTTTGTCTGTGACTGACCCTGGAAATACGGAGGGGAGACAGAAGGAAGCAAAGCGACTGCAAATAAAGAGGTGTTCACTGGTAAGACTTGTGGTATAATTGAGCCTTGGTGATATACAAGTGATAATATTGCTGTGATGATTATCAACTCCAGAAAACATTTCTCTAGTCAGCAGCTATTTCTTGTCATTCTTCATAAGCAATGTATTGACTGCTTATCTGTCTCCATCAGTATCTGTTCATCTTTTGAATTGCTCAGCTTTGTGATTGTCTTTTCTGCCTCTTCGTTTACAAACCCTTTCAAGCCAGACAACAATACTACAACTGTATTCTCTGAACTTTTTCCCCAATGTACTCCTAATTGTGACTTCTGGTGACTTCCATATACACGTCTTGTCCCTTACAAGCAGTGGTGGAATGCAACTAAATAAATGTACTCAAGTACTGTACTTAAGTAAAAATGTAAGGTACGTGTACTTTACTTGAGTCTTTTTTTTAATGCCACTTCCTACTTCTAATCCATTACATTTCAGAGAGAAATATTGTACTTTTTACCCCACTACATTCATCTGACAGCTTTAGTTACTAGTTACTTTACAAATTAAGATGTTTGCACACAAAACACATGTAGTTTTAAAATATGATGGTTTATTATAAACTAAACTACCCAACAGTCCAGCTGAAATGATTAGCCAAAAAAAAACTTAGTGTATGGACAGACCTGTTTTGATCGTTTCCAGTTTTCTAAAATGTGAGGATTTTTCTGCATTGAGTGAGACGCAGGAGACACTAACATATATTTACTTAAGTAACATTAAATGCAGGGCTTTTACTTGTAACAGAGTATTTTTACAGTGAGCTATTAGTACTTTTACTTAAGTAAATGATCAGAATACTTCTTCCACCATTGCTTACAAGCCATGAGTTGTGAGTTTCTTCATTCAGTTCAGTCTGTAAATGGGCAAACCATGTAAAAGGCCGCACTTTTCTCTTACTCCTGTGGAACCTATATTGACAAATTATACAGTATCTGTCTGACTACTTGGCCTTGGTTTTGACATAACAGAACCCTACTCTGCTCAGAGACCTTAGCTCTAGAAACAACACCCACTCATTTGAGCATAGGCGACCTTGTCTAGCTTTCTAACAGTGCCTGTCTGCCCACTCTGTTGCCCATGTCGAAGATAGAAAAATGTAACCTGAAGAGAAAGAAAATAACAGAGAATGTGCAGAGATTGTGCAGAAAATCAGAGAAGGAAAGAAAACTAGAAAAGCCTCCAATGGAATTCTAAAAGAGATGTTCCTTAAAGCTGCGAACAATAATACATACTGTGTATATATATTTATACGTATAGTGTTTATATTCTAATACTTGATTTTCTTAACCTTCTTATATTTAGAGAATGTGTGACATGCACCTACAACACCAAAACAAATTCCTTGTATGTGTAAAAAAACGTACTTGGCAATAAAGCTTTTTCTGATTCTGTCAGTTGACAGTTGATGTGTAATGTGGAAGGGGTTGCGCGAAGTGATGAACCGACAGAGCATGATCACCTCAGCTCTTCAGGGCATTTTAGCATCTTTCAGCCAAGCGGCAACTTCCGTCCCTGAAAAGTGAAGCAAATGTGTTGTCCGTATTTTCATCTTAAATCTTGACCCTCTCACTGTATGTTTTCACTTCATCAAAGTTAATTGGAACTCTTTGGTCACCTAGAAATGCCTTGTTGAGCACTCTGCCATCTAAGCAAGCTAGGTAGCGCTAGTTTTAGTGGACCAAATTGACGTGGACACTTTCCCTTATAGGGTTACACTGCAGCCCGGTCTTTGGCTGCCGTTTACAGCGTTCACGCTTAATACTGGACCACTTTCAAAGATTGTTGTTCCAGTCAGTCACTTACACACACAAAAATAGGAAAATAGTCCAGGATGAAAAAAACGGTAGTTACCCTTTAATGGAGGAGCTTGACGCTTTCGAAATATGCTTATTTGCAACCAGAAGTTGTGTTTTAATGACGTTACGTGCAGTAACAATTTCTTGGCTAGTTCCATAGTTAATGTGTAAAGATGAAAGTGGTATCGATCTTCATCTAACTCTTAAAAAAAAAAAGTATAAATATATTTTTGCTTTAGAACATGCTGTGCTTGAGCCACCACAAACAATGATTCCACAGTCCTAAGCAGCTACACGCCTTTTGAGCCTACAGACATTTGCAGGATCGCAGCAGAATTTTAATTAATATGGTAGGAATTGGCCTCATGCATCCCACAACCTGCTCACTCATATTTAATGTCTGCTTGCTCTTAATGAAGCCAGCCACTGATGTTCTGCTCTTCCTCCGGACATGCACACGAGGGAAAAGACGTTCAAACTTCTAATTGATGTGATGTGTCTTACACAGGCCATGAGCGCATTCACAGTTTTCAATTTGACAGGCAAGCCATCCTTGATCTCTGCCAATTCTCAAATCTAATTATCATTTCTAATGCACGAGGAAATTCAATTTGTCAAATAAACCACATAGGATACAGAGTGCATTCAATGAGCCATGTTGTGATCATTTTTTTCTTTGAGGCAGTACTGAGTGATGTGTCAGGGAGCTGGTAAATGAAGTGTGATCAGGTTTCTGAGTTATCAAACTGTTATCGGTTTCTTATGAAAATGTATATTATTATAATTAAAAAAAATAATAATATTCATGTTTCAGTGATTGCTTAGGCTGGTGCACCAGGTGACAAAAACACAAACAGCACTATAAGTGAGAGCAATATTTCTCCATATGTAATTGATGGATCATCAAACAGGCCTGCAGAGCAAGAGTTTGTCCTCTCAGGTTTTCTGTAGGACATGTAGTCCCTGTGTTGTATATTGAGATTATGCAATATAGATCCCCGAAAGGACGCTTTTAGGCATCTGTGTGCAGGGAGACACCATCTTGTGAGCTCTATATGTGTCTGGTCTACTTACTATCCCAAATATCCTTTGGTGAGAACAGATATTTGCTCACTCTCTCACTCTTTCCCTCTCTATGTATGTTTCCCTTCCCAAACTGGAAAAATATGCCTCAGTTCTGCCAGCAGCAACAACAGTTAGACTTCCAGCTTTGCAACCTTTCCTTAAAGGTCACCTGACTCCTATCTTCTGTCAACCCTCCGTTCAGAAAACTAAACCTGACATGCGTCACACTGACAGGTGTGCAACGTCTTGCCTAACACTGTACTGTAGATGGATATAGTAAGTTGTGTAGCTAAAAATGTTTCTTACTTTTCATACTAAATTCTTTTCTTGTTCCAAAAATGCCAGAGTGTAACTGATATTCTACTGCAGTCCATCATGTCCAGTGTGTGTTACACACCAATTCCCAATCTTAACTCCTGAATAAGTCTGAGGAAGCCTAAATAAGTTGCTTTACCATAACATACATAAAACATACACAATGTAATGCATGCCAGCAAAGTCATGGATGTAAGTGTTGAATACAGGTATCTTATTCCTTTTAAATGGCAAAAGTAACATACCGTATTAAGATGTTAAGATTTATCAATGCTTGCTCATAGTCAGTACTGTACTGCAAGTGTATGGTATAATATCACACTAGAACACAAACTTCAGCTTATTTACACTGCAAAAAATGTCCACTTTTACTCATTTTGTTACTTATGTCCCAATATCAGGAAACACGGTCACGAATGGCTAAAAATCCTCTGATACCAAGTTATTGCACAATAATGCTACATTAGGTAACTTGTGCAAGTGTAAAAAACGCTAACTAAAGCTGAACAACAAACAACTTAACCCAGTGCCCACCAGTACAGTTAACCGTCAGCGGTCCAGACACTCATTTCCTATGCGTTGCTATGACAACCCTATCGGAACTTGGGCGACTACTCTAGTAATTGGGTGTGTCTATGTGAAAGAAGAGATAGATAAGGAGGAAGGAGAGAGAGAGAGAGAGAGAGAGAGAGAGAGAGAGAGAGAGAGAGAGAGAGGACATTACCTGGTTGACTGAAACAAATGTATTGCCAAAGGCTGCAATTAAACTTTGTAACCCTTTTAATTGCAATAAAGTAAATTCTGTGGGCAATCACATTGCATTTCTGTCCCCCCCAGTGCATATAATCACTCTGTTAAATCCCACAGAACTCTTGCAATGCTCTAAATAATTACTAATGTTTACCTTAATTCATTATTTCAATACAAGTCTTCATTAACATGTATTGTGTACATAATCATATTTTGGGTGCTTCTAAACTAGGAAATCAACTTAAAGGACGTGACGGATTAGATCTTCACTATGCTTTAAGATTAAAAGGGAATCAAGACCCCCTGTTAAATTGTGAGCACAGTCAACCTACAGAAGACGATGAAACATGCACACCACAGTATTGACATCAAAGGCTGCTGTTGTGCACAATGTCCCCACATTGAAAAAGAAAAGCTGTTAATACTCTCCGAATAGAGGACATGTACATATTCACAGTAATCAAAGTACATTGCATCATTTAAGGGGAGTTGGTGTTCAGACCAGTAAGATCCATAGTTCTGACATCAGCTTCTATCAGTAAATACTGTAAGTTCATCTGCCATCACTTGGACACCCAGGAGTGAAGAAAGATGACTTCAACTATGGGCCACCTACGGTAAGTAATGTTCCTTCCATTCCACTAGCTACGTATTGCTACTTCACGTTAATGCACTGACCCAAGAACCAGCTACCCTTGGCACATACTGTTCCATCAACACGTTCCATCAAACCATCGGTTTTCTAACCTGCTCATCCTGTAAGGGGTCATGCAAGATCATGTAGCCATAAACACACATAAAGGCATTCACTCTTACATTTACACCAGCAAAGTATTTCATACAAATACTTTTTTTACATTGATACATTTTTGCAGATTTGCAAACTGTTTGTATGTGTTACCATGACTTTGATTACAGTAAGATGACCAGTTGATCCCAGAGCTGTGTGGGAGAGCTGATCTAAATAGTGGTGCTATGTAAATGGTGGCCAATAGTTGTCAGACTGCTGCAGAAAAAAAAGTCTCTCATAAGACTTTTCAGATATTTGCTAAAATGTAGGTGCAAGGTGATCACAAGTAATTACTGTGGGATCACAGCAATAAACTTAATTAAATAAGCAGCAGGCGAGTGCAGTGGCCAATGCAAGGCAGACTTGTTTGACCTAATTTCACCTCTCAGACTACTGTATGTAGCCTGGAAGAAATACCTGCAGCCATTACTAAGGGCTGAAAAAACTGCATGTCAATCACTGCTCATGCACACGCATTCATTCTCCCTTGTGGGGGAGGGGCTTAGGAGACCGTTTTGGGCTTTAGTGGAAAGGGGGGAGGGACTGAGAAGTTGTCGATGTTCAAATTGTTTGGCTAAGTCCTGGATCTTCACAATCCTACCTACAGCACCTTTAAATATGCATAGTTGCAGTGTTATGGAATTACCATTGTGTTTTGTTAATCATTTGAATATTTTTATATATGAACTGTGTTCAAAACTGCTCACAGTGTTCACTGAGCTGTGATACTGAGATGGAGTCAGAGGCCCATGTGAAGTTGTATTACCTCCTGTGACAGGAACCAGGCATTCCTTACACCGCCTTCACACTGGCAGTTGAAATCAGCTTCGTCATACGCAATACGCCCATCGTACTACACCGTTGAAAAGCTTCGGAAGCGACTCACAAAAATGTCAGAGAGACTAGAAGGACTGATAAGTGTCTGAATGTACGATTCTCTATGACCTCTATACAGATATAAATAGAAAGGCTGCTGCGTGGAGAAAAGTTGCCCAGGACGTTGACATGTCACGTCGGTTAAATGTGATATAGCGGTATAATGTCAATAGTTCGATGTCAGTTGCTAGCTAACTAATTAGCATTAGCAGGTTTGTTTATCAGTATCATAGCAACGCTGGAATTGTCGGATAGGAAGCGTTCGTAGCCTTTCGCAAGAGTTACATTTTTTTAACGCATCCAGATGACCAACTGACACGATTTTTTTCGCACCGCACTCATTCCGACCCAGTTCGGACTCATTCGCATGCAGTGACTTCCGGTCGTTTCGAAGCCGTATCGGAGCTGATTTCAACTGCCAGTGTGAAGGCGGCGTTAGACCGGGTGGAAAATAGGTGGACTGTACAGGTAGGTGAGCTGTAATGCATACGTTAAAGCCTCCAGCGGCAGGAAGATACTGGTTTTCTTATTGGACACAGAGGACTGTTGTTTAAGGACTTTTGTCAAATGATAATAAAGTATTGTAAAGACAATCTTTTCATAGGATGAGGAGAGATTCGTTTTTTGGCTGTATTCCAATCAGAAAACAGTTGTCAAAATCATTGTGCATAAGCTTTGCTGTGGGAGCTGCCGGGGAAAACTGAACTGATAAGACCTTGTTACTTTTTCTCTGTAACTCCCCTGTGATTAATTACATAAACTATTTGCAATATTCACCTTTAACCATCTGTGTTTTCTGTGCTCTGATTATCCATAATAACAATATCATAATAGGTCCTATAGTTTTTACACAAAAAGTGAGAAGAATTCATAGAACAGTTTGACTTCAACCAGTGAATTTTAATCACAACCAAGGAGACACTGATGCGAAGTATGGCCTTGGGTGCAAGATATTAGAGATAGCCGAGTTAGTTTGAACATCAATAATCCTTCGCCCTTGATTATGAGACTAAATTTATAGTTCACATCTTCACTGGAAATATCAAAAAGTAATACATTTGATTACATATGGCAAGGTCGCCAGGAACACGCACGCACGCACACACACACACACACACACACACACACACACACACACACACACACACACACTAATACATATCAATGGAATGACTGCTCCATACCCCATTAACATAAAATAAATTATTACAATGCAATGACATGATGATATCCCATCATTAAACTGACCAGCTTTCATCTTTACAGCGGTAGAGACAGGTGATGAGAGCTCCCTGCTGTGCTACATAATGAGATTTTGTCCTTAAAGCAGTAAACGTTTCAGAGGGCCCACTGTGTTGCAGGATGAAAGTTTGACGCCCACATACTGTAGCAGAGAGGAGACTTTATATTTTAAAGCACCATTTCCCAGCCTGTGGGCTGAGAGATGACACAGGGGACATCAAAAAACACGAATCCCGTTAGAGACACCAATTACTCACTCTGAGTTAAGGTTAACGAAAGCTGATGCCCTTAAATCCTGACTTGGCAGTCTCTCATGGTGTACAGGTATAGGAACATATATTTGTGCATCAGCTGTTCTCCTCTCAAACCAACATCTGCTGCACGGTAATTGCTGTCTGGAGGTGTATACCGTTTCTTCTGTGTGTGTATGTGTGAGACAGAGAGAGAGACTAGTTTGGAGAACACACTGGATACAATTGGATTTCTTTCATTTTGTGCAGACAGAGGACAGTTTAAGCACCTGTGTAACGTATTGTGGTTCATGTAAAGCGATATCCAATGTCTATGCATCTTATGAAATTGTCTCTCTCTATTAACTCATGGCCTGAAATGAAAACCCAGTAACTTACACTCATTTTCAACTTTTATACGATAGTAACAAGCAAACGCAATAGGAAAACAAAATTTGTTTCACTATTCGTTTCTGGCTTTGCATTGAAAATGGAAAACACCTTTTTTGAGTCATGTACTAGCTGCTTTGAACACCCAATACTGGAAAACTTGAACTGATGCTAGGATTCTATGGATGATTTTGTCTTCTAACAGCAGCAAGGCCATCAAGCAGTTGTACCTCTGCATGTCCTGCCCGAGTTGCAGTGACACAAAGCAGGTTGAAAATCTGCAAAGTTTCCGTTTAATGAGAATGAATGAAATGGCAAGCATGGCAGAGTTATGCAAATGTGCTGTATCTTTCAACAGGCGTAATACACATGAAACATCTTGTGGCTACTATGTTGTGTTAGCATGGAGATAATCTTTGGGATTTTGTGTGCCATGCAAATGTGCTGCATGAAACACAAATGTGGTAGCAACATTCTTAAATCACATGATTCGATGCTACAGTGCTATGATTTCAAAATACATACATACATACATACATTTCTTCTCTGAATGCCTTTTATTGCTGAGCAGCTAGAAAAGCATATTTCCTGAATTTGCACCTAGATTTGGTGGCTTAGGACTATAGTTGGATGTTTCTTTTTTAACATATCCTCATATAATGGTTCGTAAAATATCTTCATCACAATTTTGGGCGTGTTATCCTATCCTAAAATTCAGCAACATGAGCGTTAGCTGCACTCGAATAAGCCCTTGCAGTGCAGAACCTGTTTAGGCACCAAAACTTCTTGGTTTGGTTTAGGAAAAGATCATGGTTTGGGTTAAAATGTGTTTGTTATGTAACTTACGTATGTGCTGTGGTTTGACAAAAGTCAGTTAAAATCAGTAAACAAATCATTGTTGACTTGCTTTCCCACTGGACACAAACGACGGTCTCCGGTGTTAGTCACTGACAGGCTCAGATTGTTATTATAAGTGTATGACTACATTAAGGAAAGATGGCGGAGTCTTGTTCTGAAATCTCGAGGGGTGATTTGCCGGAAGACAACGATGTGGACACGAGTGGGGAAAAAGGAGTTTCGGGGAAAGTCTGTTGTTTTGAAGAGCAGTAAGCATACCTTTGTGTTATCTAAAAGATTTTCAATTGCACATTTCCCAATTGTGTAGACGAAATGTAGAGCTACATCTCGCACATCTTTCATAGCAGTTACCTTTGGTACGGACAGGCTGAAGTTGTAGCTAGTTGTGCTACAACTACAAATCACTAGCCTGGCTCCGCCCTCCTACGTACTTCCGCTCAATTTTCATTTTCCTTCAGTACTCCATCTGGGTTTGCGGTATATTCTTGGGTTTTTCTCTGGTCAAATCTTTACCGGTCCAATCAGCGAACAGAGGGAGTGGCTGAGAAGGATTAGATTTTCCAGCTCGCTCAGTTAGTGGTGATGGAGTTGGCTAAGACAAACACTAGCAATGCTAAGCCGATGTCGCGACCAAACGTTAGCGATTGGTTATGGCAGATCCAGAGTGGCTCTGGGCAGATCCAATAGTTTTAAACTTCAACAGAGTACCTGCCTTCAAGGAAGTTAACACTTGTCAATGGAGAGTGGTCAGACTCTGTACAAATTAAATGTACCAGAGTCTGGTAGGACCAGGCTAAAAAAATCACTGCCTTGCAGAAAAAAATGCTATTCCATGGGTGGAGAGCTGCAGACAAAGCAAAGGTAAGCTAATGCTATTAGCTAAAGTTACTGTGTTGACCTGGTATCAGAAAAGTTAAACACGAAAGCATGGCAGGATAACGCTAACTTCTCCATCTTCCCATACCATAGTCAGACACTTATAATACCAATCGGAGCCTATCAGTGGCAAAAACAGCACCTTTAGTGGACGTACATTGACGGTTCCCATTAGTCACTTCAACACAAAAACATGGTAAAAATATAGGGTCTAGGAATACCAAAATTCCCCTTCAATCTCAACTTTAATCTTTGTCAAATTAATTTGAAAGGTGGAATGATTTTGAGCCATACAGAAAACTGTGCCAAGTCTCCGGAATGTCATGATGCAAGTTACAAAACTTAGCTGGAAAAAGAATCTGCTTAAATGGAATAACTGCTTCAGTTGAGAACAAGTAAATATGATGAAGCATTATATATACAACGAAGTGACAAACTGCTCTGAACTCTTCCATTCAGTGTTCATGTCCATCTATGTTTCAATCTCTGTCACTCAGTGTGTATAGCTCTCTTTATGTCTCTTTTCCCCCTGCTGTCTCTCTCTCTCTCTGCGTGTTTCCCCACTAACACACACAGACACACCTGCCTGCACCTTTCACGAAGAATTTCTGACCTGCTGCGTTTGTTTTTCGCTGCCACGGGGGATTGCTGTCACTGTTTGATCATAACAGCACACGAAAGAGGCAGAAAACATGGGAGCTGGAAGCTACTGGCTAAAGTAGCCCCCCCCCCCCCGCCCGCTCCCCCGCCAGGAGTGTCTCAGCTGGCTGGCAGGTTCACTGTGTGACAGACTGACAGGTTGGCTATATAGTGACTGAGTAGTTAAATGATGGAGGGACTGTGTTTTACTACTATAGTATGTTTTTAGCAGACAAAGGTTATTTTACTCCTACATTTTTCAGAAATCCATCAATTAGACACATTTCCATCAGCCGTGGTGAAGCGTATAGTTATTATTCTTTGAGGTAAACTGCATAAAAGCATGTACAAAATAGGAGATTTAAAAGATAATATGGACATTATTGTCCAAAATGCACATTGTCAAATACTTTCTTTACTTCTTTTTTTATACCACAGCTCCCCAGGTATATGGGATGACTTGCATTTAAGTTTAAATTGACTGTAATAACCTTGACATACTCTGATACACTCTCTCTCGCACACACACACACACACACACACACACACACACACACACACACACACACACACACACAGCAGTGCAGGCCATCTGCAGACAGTAAATTATCTGGTTGGCAGATAATGCATTTGAGATACAGAAAGAGGGGGCGGAGGGGATAGAGGCAAAACACTGTGACACACACACACACACACACACACACACACACACACACACACACAGTGTTTTGAGTGTTTTGTTAGACACACCATTACCAACTGTAACACCTTGCTGGAGGTTGAATATTTGCCCTGCAGAGTTCTTCAGTTGGA
Source organism: Zingel zingel (assembly GCA_023566125.1). NCBI lineage: Eukaryota > Metazoa > Chordata > Actinopteri > Perciformes > Percidae > Zingel > Zingel zingel. The sequence goes on along the minus strand of CM042333.1, from coordinate 12,844,131 downwards.
GTGCATATGGACAGACTTCCATGGGAAACAACAACAAAGATCTGTTCTGTAGTACAGGAGCAATAACGTGTCAGTCATTGAGCGTCACACTAAATATAGTAGTTACTGACCGTATGCTTTTGTGCTTGAATTGAACTGGAAACTATTCTGGGGTTGTTTTGACAGATTTCATTATTTTCGCTGATGTTACAGTGCATTTGTGTAATAGGGCTGTAAGAGTTTGTGTATTCGTACCAAACGGTCACGGTATGGGGATCATTGTCTGGTGCCCGTAGCCACATGCAGAACACATGGTCTGTAGATTAATGCACATAATGTGGAACCAAAGTTCACAAGCGCAAGTTCCGAGTGTAATCTTTGAGCCCTATGTCGTTAGCAACATGTGCTAATGTTAACACAAAATGCTGATGGCCGTGCTAGTCACAATAAAGCAAGCGTAAATTGAACTGCGGTTTTCCGGTCAGAAGCAACGGAGAGCGAGTTGTGTTTAAGGACGGTCGGTGTGTCTGTAGTTTACCAAAGTTAAGTTAGTTAAGTAAACTTTATTAAGCAATTTGTTTTACAGCCAGCAGAGAATAAAAGACAGCAGTTCCTACACACAGCATAACATACAGATGTACTAATGCCGTTTTTCCATTACATGGTACCTGCTCGACTCGCCTCGACTCTACTCACCTCGACTCGGCACACTGTGCATCCATTTTCCATTGCAGATTTTAGTACCGCCTCAGCGTGGCTGGTCGTCTTATATGCCGACTCGACGCACACACACCAGCGCACAAGTATAAACATCAGGCCACTTGAGCTTGTTTTACAGTTCTGTGGAAGCTCCACGCAGAGCTTTCTCCGTAGCCTATGTAAGTGGCCTGATGTTTATACTTGTGCGCTGGTGTGCGCGTCGAGCCGGCCATGTGTGTGTGTACTAGCTAGGCTACGGCGAAAGCTCTGCCTGGAGTCTCCGCAGGACTGTAAACAAGCGGCGCCACAGTAAACTGGCGTGACCAAACGCGACACACACACAGAATGTCGAAGGTGTGTTGTTGTTGTTGCCAGAAGACACATTTAGTTTCTTATGAAGCTGGAGGCAGCAAAAAATAACACAGCTGGCTAAACTATTTAAAAATAGCGGGTTTGTTCAGGACACCCCCGTCTGTCGCTTTTCACCTTTTCGGCTCGCCTCAGCTCGCTTGGAACCTCGACTGAGGTGGTACTAAAAAAAAGTACCTGTTAGCAGGTACCAGGTACTTTTTTTCGTAATGGAAAACCAAAAAAAGCGAGTAGAGTCGAGGCGAGTCGAGCAGGTACCATGTAATGGAAAAGCGCCATAATATTCATATGGGACAAATCACATCAAGATTTTAACCAGATGCTAAGAGTGACAAATGAGCTCTTAAGTCTCTTAGTCTTACACCTTGGTAAAATGTACCTGCGACCAGATGGCAGCACCCTGTGTTCACAGGACAAGGGGTGACTCCGGTCACCGAGGATCGCTTTGGTCATCCTCATAGTTCTGGCTCTGTAAAGGAGTGATGACTTTTCAAAGTTTATCCCTGCAATTGTGCCATACATTCTCCCAATGTTGTTTAGTCGTAGTTGCCAGTGGGCTAGTCTATATCCACGACGTTCCACTTCCGGGATTGCTCCGGTAATGCAGGAAATTCTGCAGGATGTCCCTCTTTTCGGCTGGATGTCCATTACCTTGCTCTTTCTTTGTGTTGACGTTCTAAACTCCGGTGGATTTCTGAGGACTATAGTTAACTGCTCCTCAGATCTCTGCAGGGTAAATCCAGACAGCTAGCTAGACTATCTGTCCAATCTGAGTTTTCTGTTGCACGTCTAAAACAACCTTTGAACGTACACGTGTTCCACCCAAACAGCTTCCTTCCCGAGGCTATTTTGCAGCAGCAATGTGGCTCTGTCTGGTGCTTAGCCATGACAATAGTGATTGGTTTAAAGAAATGCCAATGAACCAGAGCACGTTTCTCTCCCATCCCGGAATGCTGTGTGGACTAGCCAGACCTTCCTCCGCAGCGCTGAGGAGGAAGATCTAAATCTAAAGATTCACAAAGAACATACACACTGGCCGAAAAACATAATTTATTTGATAGATAACCACAGCACACAGTGAGTGTTTCATAATGATACGGGTGATGGATGAACTCCTCCCTGCACCTATTATAAGTGGCATATTAAAGCATGCATACAGTAAGCATATCACACAGAGCACACTGTGATGTGGCCATTTATCAGCCACCTAATTATCAAACACATTAATCGTGTGTACGTGCATTAAATAAATAAAAAAACATTGTTTATTATAGCAGCAGCCAGCAGGTTGGGAATGATGGAGAGAAGGCGAGCAGAGGCAAGGCTGGCGACACGCTCATGAATCAGTTTCACATCCAGTCCAGACTGGTGCATATACGCTGCAAGTCACTTTACAGGACTGTAGAGTACAGCATAACCTACTATCAACTGATTTGGTGTCATATACAGGTACTATACAACATCAATTGGAGTAAGGGATTATACTGTATGCAGGAAACTATATTCTTGCTCCGGGCAACATTTGTTACGTTGATACATTAACATAATGAAAGAATGCCGAAAACTCAACAAGCAGCGACGAAGTGCCACAATCCACAATATTTTTCTGCAGTCGAGAGGCATGTTCATGTGTTTCAAGAAATGATTTGCCACATAAGTCAACACATCACAGGACTCACAGGAATTACATTACATTTAAATACAGACAATACAAAACAGACAATACAAACAGAAATGTCAAAACAATTCAACAACTTCCTGAATTCTTAATCAAATTAAGTCCATTTTAAAAAATGTAAGCTACTATTACTGGACATTCCTGGAAAATGCATCTTTCCATTTGTTTTTTTAAATTTTTTTGGCATGTTAGGCCTTTATTTTTAACAAGACAGCTTAGACATGAAAGGGGAAAGAGTGGGAATGACATGTAGCGAAGGGCTGCAGGTCAGAACCGAACCCGCGGCCGCGGCGTGGAGGACTGAGCCTGTGTATATGGGCGCACGCTCTACCCAGGCGCCCAGGAAAATTCATCTTTAAGGGGTCAGTTCACCCACATCACAAAGTTTTTGACAAACTTAGTTTCACTGCAATTCTTAAAGAGAAAGTACCTAAAAAGGCCTTATGTTTGTGGTGAAAGACTATTCAATTCCAGTTACCTAATACCTGACTGTTATATAACTTCACATTATTTGCATACAGCTAATTCTCCAATGGACCTCTAAACTAAATCTGGGTTCTATAAGAGCTATGTTATGTAACGGCAAAGCCTCCGCTGTCCCCCTAACTCTTTCACTGTTCATCCACCTTTCATGATCACCTCCATCTCTCTCACACTTCATTGCCTCCTCATTCTCTCCCTCCCTCTCTTCTTGCTGCAGGCACCGATGCTGTTGGGTAGGCGTAGGTGGTGTGACTTTTACCATTGACAGGAGAGACAGAGAGAAGGGGGGATGAAAAGAGAGAGAGCGAGATGGAAGAGAAAAGAGGTGGGGACCAAAATGGAAGAAGAATGGGGATTTATTTTAAACCTGACCTTTATCTACCTGATAACGAAACTCAGCTTTATCTTTCATACACTTCCTGTCTACATATCTCTCACTCTCTGCTGTCTCTCCATCTCTTTTTTGCCACCGGCAATGACCAGATACGTCTTAATATCCCCTGTCCCCTGTGTGTGTGTGTGAGTGTGTGAGTGTGTGTGTGTGGTTATATAAGGTATGCCTTGAGGGAGAGGCCATAAATAAAAGGTATTAACAATCCTTTGGTAGACATCATCAGTCATCATAACTGATGCAATATATTGACACGTGGGCAAAGTAAAGAACAACACGGGTGTTGGTTTTCCCAAATGTCACCATAACCCAAGTTAAGATGGTTCTCAAGAGTATTGGGAGTTTTTAATTATCTGCTCCAAATTCATACCCTCTGAAGGGGATGCTGGAAGAATTCAAACAAATGATGTAGAAAAGAAATTACACCATTTTTTTTTTCCAGTTCACAGCCATTCATATACACTATTCTACAACAGTCACCATAAATCAAGGGCAGTTAAAAGAATGTTTCCATGGCCACTGAGAATTCACACTTGTGATTGGTAAGCTGGTGTGAATGAACTGCCAGTAACCGGAAACAATAACCACACACCTATGATGCGGGTGTTTGTTTGCAGTCCTAAATTATTATTATGGCCCGGTGAAAAAAAATGACGTGTGTAATGTAGTGTTGGTTGTTCTGTGCATTGAATAATATTGTGAGCACTCATGAGGGAACCAGCAAAGTGGTTCATTTCTTGAATAAATTCTGATATATAAAAAATGGATTTGTGATTTCTAGTATTAGGAAAATCCGTGCAATCCATGGAGATATGTCAGAGATGAAATATGCTAATTTGGATCTTGCCTCGATGTCAGTCAGACGAAAGGACTGGATCAATAGAAATGTCAGGAAAACACCAAGAACTGTTAAAGGAAGCCTACGAGGTAACATTACAGCTGCTGAGATTAACATCTAATAAATCTGGTGGTGCTAAGAACTGAGTTGTTTGTTGAGTGTTAGGACATGTATGAATGAATCATCTATCCTGTCTCTACAAAAATGGATTTCAAATGAATGATGTTTGAAGTTAAAGCGGGGGTAGGAACTTTATTTTTGGCGTTGTTGGGCAAACATTCCACAATCTATAAGCATATTGTAATTCAAGTGGTCCGAGAGAAAACTAGACTACTGCATCTCATGCTTGGCTCTGTTTTCAGGCCTTAAAAAACCATGACGTCTAACCATCTAACCATGAGATGACGTTGGCCAATTACAGGTCATTTCAGAGAGAGGGAGCATTCCTATTGTCTGTTCTGCAAATACAGATGCACATGCACACGTTCCCTCTGTGAAAGTTCTGTTTACCGTAGCCAAAGGCTCAGGGGCTGCAGCTAAAGCAAGGCAAGATGAGCGCTTGAGAAATGAAGCATTGCATGAATGTATCTAAAAGTTTGAACGTCTAAATTGAAGAAAAAGAGATCTTCGTCCTACACAACTTAAACTAGAAGGCACCAAGACTGGTTTCCCTTTAATTGGCTTTTTCACAGAAGACATTTTGACATATCAGCAGAAAACTCACAGGTGAAAATAATAAAAATGGATAATGGCTATGTATGACTAAATGGAGCTGCTTTGATTTCAGCGTCCTGGCTTTGTGCATGTTGGCTCACTCTCACACTTGGATAGAAGAGAGCCATCGTTAGCGTTCATTAGTAACATGTGAGGACCTGGTCATAAAATAAGTTATACTGTTTAGTTCATAGGAAAAGCCACCACCCATATATATTATTTATTTCATTTAATTGCATTATAACAGTTCATGTTCATTAAAATGTGCATTGCTTTATGTTGTTAAAAGAGTCACTGTGCTCCCTGCACTCAGGCATTGTAGTAGAAATATGTTGTTGCTCCTTTCAGCTACAAGAGGGAGTATACCCTTAAATGAGCACTTCTGTCAGGAGTAAACAGAGTCGAAGCACGTACGTTGATATGGTAGTGCTAAGAGTAAACGCTGGACAGAAATGTGTTAACAATGTACGCAATGTCTGTGTATTTTGCAGGTAAGAAAACATTAAATGGGTAATAAGCAGATGTGTAGCATGGTGTCAGGAGATAGTAGTGATGGTGGGAAAGTTGGCCGCATATTCCGACTGTATATGTTGTTTAAGTGACACGTAACTTTTGTTGTTAGCCATGTAAATGTAGCAGCTAAGCTAACTTTTGCTGGGACCCAGCGTTGCTATATTTTATGTGTTTATAATGCTTTTGCCCAACTGTGAATGCAGTCATGATGAAACAGAGAGCACAGTAATAGTTTGAGTAATATGTATTTGTTTTGCATTAGTTGGAAACAAGTTTGTTTAGCTGTCAGGAGTAAACAGAGTCGAAGCACGTACGTTGGTATGGTAGTGCTAAGAGTTAACGCTGGACAGAAATGTGTTAATGTACGCAATGTCTGTGTATTTTGCAGTAAAGGAAGAAAATACTAAGTCACACTGAGTCCTTATTCACGTGTGCAACAAACACCTGTGCTATTCCTATTATGGCAGCTCAAAACGTCTGCTGTGGAAAAAAACTCCCTTTCTGACTAGGCAGCCAATAGGTAGCACTCTCATTTCCAAGGTCAACTATTTTTATATTTACGAAATGTTCCTACAACTACAAACCTTTTCAACATACCTGCTAATTATATCACTGCGAGTGAAGGCATCTCACACCACATTACGTCCACCACGTCATAAAAGCATACATAAAACATGAGGAGAGCATGCTGTGATTTGAATATCGTACTTGAGCAGGGTTGAAGACGTAGTGACATATCAAGTAGAAAAGAGACAGGTAAAGCCAGAGATGGAGGAATGCCAGAAGGAGCAGAGAGAATGAGCTGCTGAATAATTCATTACAGGGTTTTTACCGCATAGGAGGGATTTTTGGCGCCCCCCCAAAAGAGGTTTCAGCCAGCCCCAAAGGAAATTCACCAGCACCAAGATGATAAGAATTAAAATAGCAATTCAAATCCTCTCTGAATGTGTTTAAGATAAAAAGGTACTGTAAAATATTTAAAATATTCCGAAACCACATACCTCATTTATGATAAAGTTACCAGATAGAACAGTTAACCCAAAGCTAATAACGTTAGCGTTAGCAGTTAACACTACTTCTAAAGAACACTGGCCCCTGACCCCTTCCACTTGAATGCTACTGGCCATAAGATTAGAGATGTTAATACTTAACCGTTACACACTGTGCCAGGCAGACACACAGCTGACAACTTTGCAGCTAAAATATTTCAAAAACACAGAAGCTATTATGCCACAGTTGGTTGCTAACAGCTTGCCGCTCATCCTCCTCTCGCCTCTAGTCCACTGAACACAGTTCATGCATGTCATTTTCAACACTTGCAAGTCAATCAGGTGAGACATTGAGTAATCTTGGCCGGAAGAAGAGTAAGAAAAGAGGATAAAGTGGAATTTATAATGTGAGATTCAACTGAACAAACATAAATAAACAACCCAGTCACTGCTGTTTATATGCTAAAAGAAAAGTCAGAAAGACATTAACTGCAAACCATAAATCACTCCGTGTAGCTCCTCCAGTGTGTGCGTTCATGTATACTGTATACCACTGTGTGTATTTGCTCATAGACAAAGTTATTTTGTAGTCTGTGTGTGTATGTGTGTCCATTCTGAACCTCTCCAAATGCAAGATGTCCCGTCTGACTTACATGTTAGAAGAGAAGCTGCTTACATTGAGGTTGTCATACACACACACTCACAAACCCCCCCCCCCAGCCTCCTCTCTTCTCTCCATTCGTTCACCCACCTTATCAACTCACCTCCCTTTCGATCTTCCCCTCATTTCCCTCCCCTCATCTTTCCATTTTAACTCCAGTGACCCCATTTTTGCCTCATCTTTAGCTTGCCTTTACTCCTCTTTTCGTCATATGTCTGAAGTGACCCCTATTTACTCCCTCCCTGTGTCACTCCTCTTTTCTTCTTTTTGTTCCCTCTATCCCTCCATCATCTGGTGACCCTCATCTTATTCTCTCCCTTTTGTGTAGCCTCATTCTCTGTTTCATTAGGCCTAACTATGTCTGTCTATCCATCCATCCATCCATCCATCCATCCATCCATCCATGGGTATTTATCTTCCTTCAATAATACCATTTAACACCCTTCCATCTTGTCCTGAAATTCAATCGCTCTTTCACTCCTTTTTATTTCTCCTTCCAGCTCTACATTACTCTCTCCTGTTATCTATTTTTCTATCTACCTCTCTATCTAATAGTACTTATCTGCCTTCACTTTTACCATTCGACACCCTTTCACCTTGTCCTCTGATTCAATCTTCCCTCCCCTATCTCCCCTCCCCTATCTCCCCTCCCCCTTTTTCCTTTCCTTCTTCGTTCAATCATTGTACACATCTCTACCTATCTTTTATTACTTCTCTTTTTTCCCTCTCAATTTACCTCCATCAGTCTGTCTTTCTGGTCATTCTGTCTTTCTGATAAAAACTGAAAATTATTTCTCACTTGATTTAACCGTGTTTATTGATCAGCTTCTTATAAAAAGATATAGAATATGATTAACTGCTGGCAGGAATATTCAACGTTAAACCAAATCTACAATTTACAAGTCAGAATGGCACTGGCCATATTGCATGTTTTTTTTTTTCTGTTAAAGATGTAAAGATGGTCCGAAGGGTCTATGATGAAGAATAAATCATAATTATCAAAAAGCTATTGACAAAAAGGGGCTGTAATAGTACATTGGGGAATTAAAAAGGTAGGTTATGCTTGCACTGGGAGCAGGTCCAGATTAAAACAAAGTGTCTATGAAAAAATGAGATGGCTATAAAACTCTCTTTTGCAGTGTACAGTACATGCACTTTTGAGACAGCCCCTAACTTCAGCTCTCCATTTTCTATCTAATGTCAATTCACGCACTGTGAAGGTTTTGATATCAGATTGCGAGGTAAAAATAACACCTGTGCAACATCAGTCAAGCTTTATCCTGCACTGCACAACAGCTTTGGTGGAAACTAGTGAAATGTTGTTGTCGGTGAATTTCCCTGAATGTCTTTGGATCAAATTTAAAGTGCTCATGTTACGCTTCAAGTCCCCCCCAAAGGCACTTACCATCTCCAACAGAAAACACTGTTCACAAACTGCTCCAAACAGCTCTATTGTAGTCCAGCCTTTACTTCTGTAACAAACGTGCGTCACTTTGTAACACCCGTTATAATGCTCGCCTAGCTGCTAGCGTGGCACGCCCTCATACTCTGCAACTGACTGGCTAGTAGTCCTTACCTAGCTACTGAGCATGTGTGACTCCCAACAAAGATGGTACAGAAGTGAGATGCCTCACTCTGTAGCTAAAAAAAGAGAGCTCAACACACAGGGTGAAAAGACAAAAATATGTTTTTTGAAAATTAAACCATGTAAAATACTAGTTACTTACCAACGCTGTCCGTGACTGCGTTTGGGTCCCACCTGAGTCCATGACATTATGTTTTTAGACTGTAGCCTGTATTTGTCAACATTTAGGCAAATGTGTATCCTTGAAAATTGTACTAACGGCTCTTGTTTGCACTCTACAAACATCAATCATCTTGATTACTTTAGAACCGGAAATCTACCTCTGATTATTATGATCCAAAAGTTGTAAAAAAAAAAAAAAAGTTATAAAGAGCCTTTTTTCTATGATTCCTGAAAGTGGATGGATGCTGGGGAGGTATTTACAGCTTACCTGCACACACACCCACACACAGAAACACACTCCCCGAGGACAGAGAGACCTTTCCTTTCTCCATCTTTTTTTTAAACCGTGTAATTGTCCTCCACGACACCTCAACAAACACACACACACACACACACACGGTGCATACTCTCATCAGAGGCTATCACTCTAATCTCTGTCCAATTGAATCAAGGACACTGAGACCACACACACACACACACACACACACACACACACACACACACACACACACACACGCCTGAAAACCAAAGTGCACTCACACATGCATACTAATGCATGCTATATAAAGTAGTGTGATGTTTTTTTCCCCTCAAGTTATATACATACAGATGTGTTGGATGTGACACATCTGTTTGAACAGAACGCTTAGGTGATACCTGTAAATTGGATCTTATTCACAGAGGGATTAAACACAACCCTTCTGGCCTCTTAGCTTTCTGATAACTCCATTTGCACACACGTGAGTCAGTTGTGAGTTATCAAGTGGGTAATCTCACTTTGCCAGACCTATCTCCAAGTCTTACACTTTGACATATTTGTCTCAGCTGCACTCAAATCTTTTAGTATCAAGTAGCTCTTGAGGCTGTACAAGGTTTGCTGTGTGCCTTTCATGGAAAATGAAGGCTACAATTAACTTTAATTCATGCTGGTTACAATTGATTTAAATGGTGACAAGCATTCACAAAGATAATCAAGGCATTCATAAAAACTCATTAAAGCACTCTTGCCGCATAAAACAGGTGAAAGTCTTGTGTTTTCCTTTAACTTCTTCTGGGATATGAACGCCACTCCCCAGCTTGAAAGCCACTGTGTTTTAAGACCCATCCATCTACCTGGATTCGTGGTCTTATACAGCGGCAGTCAATGGAGTGCATACAGTAATAAGTACGTGGAACACATACGAATTACAGTGGATTACTTTTTCGTAGATATATCTATATATGGGACATGGAAATATGATCACCTGTCATGTTTAACGGTTCTGATGGGCAGAGGAAAAGTTGCTGGAGGGAGTCTTTAAAGTTTTCGGTAACTGATAGTGTTGGTTCCCACGTGGAGAAATCAGCTTGAGCAGTTTTTCCATGTCTTTCTTTCAGCAGGCACTGGGTCATCTGTTGACCTTCTTTAAGCTGGAATGGATGGGGACTTCCCATTATATTATATTATATATAAAAGGTTTGGGCGAGGTGCGGTCATGGAAGGCTTGTATCATGTGGACGCGCCAAGTGTTGTTGTCATTACTTAGAATTCCTCATGGGGGAGGCAGAAACTACGCACTATACTGCTCTACTAAAGCAAAAGACCTTAAAGGCATACTATGTAACTTTTCCCTCTTTGGTCCCCCTCAAGGGGGTAAGCTTCTCCTCACAACGCGTAGCTCCTATGGCGCCATTTTAATGCTAACAAGCACTCACCACCCCGTTAGCATTCCATTGACTGCCATTCATTTTGACGTCACTTTGACAGTGAATAACTTTACATCTGAAGCGTTTAAAGACTTTATTTGTCCATTGTTTATTTCTAAAGAAACACTACAATGTATAAAAGGCTCCATTACCTTGTATCTCACGTTATGGCTCCACGTTTTTATAAAAATACGTTTGTATAACCACGCGACTTACTGTCACATAGTGGAGGAATTACCGTATAGCACAGGAGACGCTCGCAGGTAGTTTCGACTTACATTAGCTGTTTAAGTTTAATTACTAATGTTAACTAGCATTTGAGCCTGTGCCCATGTTATTGCCTAACATATACCGACGCTCTCCGTCTCTGTAAGATTCGGAATGATTGAGATTTCTCTTTGCACAGCTACCAGAAGACTTACAACTTTCAGACACGTCACATTTACGCCATCTCTCTCAGTTGGAGGCTGCGCAGTAGCGCTCAGCGCTCACCGGAAACGTGCTTCTAATATCCTTCACTGGTCTCCGTCCAGATCGATGCTGTCTGTTTGTCCACTTATATATACTGTCTATGGTCCCCCTACAGGTTGTCTTATTGGAACTACTAGCTTTAACCAGTGCAGACAGTCTCAGCAGCATTATCAGCCACCACTTTCTGTTTCTTTGTCAACTTTTGGTTTACTTTATTTGCAGTTGACTTTATTTTGCAAGTTACACTTGTTTGTTTAACTCCTATGTTGCTTCCCCTGAGCCAGGGACGCAACAGTAAGGTGCATGAAGAA
>CM042333.1:12820102-12825102 GCA_023566125.1 Zingel zingel | reverse complement strand
TCTCTCCGTTCTCACTCTCATTCCTTCATCCCTTATTGTGCCTTTACTACCAACAATGTAGCTCTATCTTTTTCACATTTGGTTTGCTTCTCATCGATCTATCTATCTATCTATATATCTATCTATCTATCTATCTAGTTCACTTTCTCAATGTCTTATGCTAAGCAGCTCGGGATAATGTACTGTGCAATAAACTTGCTCTCCACTTTAATTACTTTCTAGCTGTAATTTAAAAGGATCAGTTCACCCAAATTACAAATAAACATCGTATTAGTCTTTGTGGTATTTAGCTATGCAGCCTACATAGATTTGGTTCAATCTCTACAGCCTCCCCACCCCATTAGACAACTTTATGTACTTAGTGATGAAGCATCGATAAATCATATCTAATCTTAATGTTACTTCTGCCATTTAAGAAGCGCATTTACCCTGCAAACTACAAAACACTGACATCATTATTCACACACACACACACACACACACACACACACACACACACACACACACGAGTGGTGAAGACCTAGTCTTGCATTGCAAGACCTATCTCCAAGCGCTACATCGCTAATTTATCCTGAGAAAGGGGAAAAAATGCTTAAGCTTGTTTGTGTTTTTAAACCAATCACAAATGTCCTGGGCAGCGCTAAGCACCAGATGCAGCAACTGTGCCATGGCAAAATAGATAGCGGAGATAACAGAAGGGGAGCGACATTAGGCTTTATCCCAACAATGTACATCTGTTGAGCCAGACTAGTGAAGACCAAACCAAAGCTAAAATAACTGTGAATATTGGACCTGGTGGAAAAAACATGACTCCAAATGAATACTATTCATTCTCAATACGACAACTTTATACTGTATTTCAATGTTGTGTTTACAGGTTGTTATGCTGCCCCAGAGTGGCCAATTTTTTTTCAATAATAGTGCTTTAAGCATATATTTATTCATTTAATGTTTGTTCTTAATCCACTTGAGAGCCCAATTGGATTTGTATGCCATACTGTGCTCATTTACAGGGAGCTAGCTTGCAAAGAGAAACCAATGGATCCTATCCTATATTTAATTATTGTTTATCTCCTCCTTAATTCTCTAGTGGAACCCCAAGATGGAGAAGATTATCATCTAACAGCAGCACCTTCACAATAAACTGTTTTCTAGATAGGAACAAAACAAGAACCAGGTGGAAAAGGATTTTTTTCCCTGGATGACAGGAGAATTATCAGGTTAATGTGACTTGCGGGGCAGCTCACAGAAGGAGATGAAGAGTTTCTGGAAGAAATGAGTTTTTCACACAGACGGTTGAGTTCTGTGTGAGGTGGGAATGTCATTTCACCACCAAGGTGCCTGGAGGGAGAGGAGTCGAGCTGAGAGTGGAGTTATGGTCTGGTGTCTGCTGGGAAGGAAGAGCTAAGTACATGTCTTGAAGGTATACAGGGGATGCAGCTCACTTAGCAACTTGTACAACAGAACCAGGGTTTCTGAATTTGATGTGAGCTGCATCTAGGAGGTAAAGGAGGGGTGGATGTGACATGGAATAATGCAGATGCTTTATAACTGAAGTTATATTGAAACAGGAAATAGGCAGACAGGGCTCTGGCAAGAGGAAGAAGCTGTGGCTGTGATGCAAGCATTGCATGGCAAGTTGCTTCCAAGAATCACAAGTGAGATTCTTGCCAGTCGGGGCAGGTGTGCCTATGGTGCTGTCTGTCCTGATAGAGAGGTCTCGCAGAAGACAACATTTGTCAGGGAGGAGCAATATCTCATTTTTGTCAAGGTTGAGTTAGAGGTGGTGGGCAGTCATCCAGCTGAATGTATGCGGATGGAAAGCAAAGTGATAAAGGAGTGAAAAGCAATGTTGAGTGTCCTCTACCACAGATTAAAAAGGTTTAGAGTTGTTGGAGTCAAGGTGTAAAAGCATGGGCCTTTGTATGAGCCCTGAGGGACATCAGGGAAGATCTCTCCAAGATCCACAGGGTAGCATGTTTTACAGAGAGTGCCGAAGGTCAATAAAAAAAAATAAAAAACAGACCAACATGCTCTTACAAATAACTGGTTATATTGTCATTCATGCTGCTACTTTCGGGTAAAGATGAATACTTCTAATGTTTCAGCACTTATCCTTACACTAATGCTCATGGTGGGTGGCTGGATTATTTTTGCAGCTGGATTATTGTTGCAGCACCCAAAAAAGCAAATCCATTAACAGAAAATCACTTAATTATTGTAAATAAAGTAAATTCATTATCTAAACAGTCTTTTAGATATGAGATTTTGAGATGAGAAATGTAAGGTTGTTTTATCATCTCATGTAGTTAACGCTGCTCTGTGGTATACTGGCAATACTCCAGAAAGTGAATCCTACCAATTGTGGCAATTGCCTGAATTTTACTCCGACCATGAGGTAGAGATCTGTGGTTTTAATTGAAATGTCTCCACAACTTTTGAATGGATTGTCATGACATTTTGTAGAGCCATTCATGTCCACACAGAGTGAACAGCAAACAATGCAGTGATCCCTTAATTTAAAAAACAGAGCAAACAAAACCAGGGAGAAAGAACTGAGGGAAAGAGAAGAAGTATATGTATGTGTGCATATGTACAGTATGTGCATCTATTAAGGCCGTTTGCGCCTGTGCCAACATTCGTTATTTAACAGCCAGTCATTAAAAGCAAATATAGGCCTGTATGAGTGGTGATACTCATAATCTCCATAATAAGCTCTCATAATACTATAATCAGAGTTTAACAACCACACTTAGCTAAAGAGAAAAGTGGATATTCACACACAAACACACACACACACACACACACACACACACAAGTGTAATGTCATGATGATGATCCATCTGCCTCTCTTCATCCCTGGTTCCCCCCTTTCATCACACCTAGTATGCCTCCATTCATCACACATCCTTCTGCTCCACTACGTCTCTTCGGCTCACTCTCTCTCTCTATAGTTCAGTCTGTTTTTTCCAATTTGTCTCTCGCTGTCCTCTTTCCCTCCCTCCATCTGTCACCCCCCGTCTCTCCTAATTCTTCTCCTCTCTTTTCTCTGGGTTATCCCCCCCTCCACTCCACTTGCTCCTCTCTTAAACAGCTCTACGTTAGCAGCTCCTTCAGGCTGAGCGGGGCAGGTTGCACTGCACGTTTTACACACTTTAACCCAGAAAGCTGTTGAGGATAATCTGCCGCCATTACACACAACCACCCTAGTCAGCTCTGCAGCAAGAGGAGCATCCATCATATTATAGGTGCCTAAACTGGCTTAGTCCATCTTGTAACTTTCGTTTCTGTCTTACATTTCAATATGCAAGTGTGTCTATCGTAGCTATTTCAGTACCTTTTAAAGGCCCAAATTCTAAATGTTTTAAACGTTATATATGAATTGAATATAGCAGTTTCACATTTGTCACTCTCAGTGGATCTCAGTGGTTACCAACTTGGTAGGAAAGGTATTGCAAGATACCTTACAGGGCTGTGAGATGGTTAACAAGTTAGAAAAGAAGAAGACAAAAAAAAACATGTTAATGTTAAATTATGCAGGCCTATTTAAATTATGCAGACATTTTATTTTTTCTTGTGAAATACTGTGTTCTTGAGGCCTTACTCAGATTAAACAATATGAGAAGGTAAGCTTTTTTTGCTCGAAGTGTCACTCATTTTTCCCTCACACATACACTTGACTTGCTTTTAAAGTTTCACAAGCCAGTGCTATCATGACTGCACTAATATGTTTAAAGTGTGCATAATCAGTACCGTGTAGCCTAACATGATTATAGGTCATACCAGTAGGCTAATAGTCTGTTAGCAGCCCGTGCATTAAGGGAGGAGTAAAACATTTGGGGAACGTTCACACCAACCCAAAACAAAACTGGACAATCTGACGAAATGCTTCAGGGTTTGGTTTAAACTAGTCTCGCTTTGCCAGACAATCCCCAGCACTGCGGAGCGGAGGAGGGTCTGGCTAGTCCACAGCATTCCGGGATGTGAGACAAAAGTTTGTCATTTCTTTAAACCAATCACAATCGTCATGGGCAGGCGCTAAGCTCCGCATAGATCCGCTGTAAAGTAGTTGTGTGAGCGAAAACTCAGATTGGACAGATAGTGTAGCTAGCTGTCTCATTTTACCCTGCAGAGATCTGAGGAGCAGTTAACCATAGTCCTCAGAAATCCACCGGAGTTTAAATTCCAACACAAAGAAAGAGGAAGAAAACTGACATCTGCGAAAAGACATGCATACGGCGGAATTTCCTGCGGCACCAGAGCAATCCCGGAAGTGGAACGTCGTGGATATAGACTAGGTTAAAACTGACCAAACTGCTCAGGTGTAAAAGCAACTTAATTGTTTCCTGGCTCCAGCACTTAGAGTACTCACATGAGATTATCAATCAATCATTATCAAATTTCTTAAAGCATGAAAAAGAGTAAAGGTATTTCACAAAATGTATTTCTTCAAGGGTTATGGTATGCATACATGAAATTTAAATGCAAACACAATCTTAAGATCAATTCAATAGAATCACAGACTACAACTCAAACTTTTAATGTTTTCTTGCACAAAAGTTTTCCTGAGCAGCTGCAGAAAATGCTAGGTCAGGTTTGACACTGCCCGTGAAAGAAAATACAGGTGAGTAATTAGCTGAGTAAAGGAAAATGGGGCAAAACTCAATGCCACAGTAGGTGTGTGTGATTGTGTGTGTGTGTGCAATTATACAGCTTCAAGCAAACTGAGTTCTAATTATAATCACCCCTGCGGTGAAACATTCACACTCGTTATCACCTTGCCATCGCTATTTTCTCATCAGTCTGTGCCTCTTTCCCACACACACAGATTTTTGTCAGTGCCACAGGATATAAAGTGTTAATGTATTCTTATCAAATCAATTTGCTGATATACCCTGATAAGTTAGGGTATCTTTGAGGGGATAGAGAGGTAAAGATGAGAAAAAAAACTAAAAAGGGCGTAAAACAGGCAGAGACAGAGAGAGACAGAGACAGACACA